>NDGN011552626.1:3152-14842 GCA_002564285.1 Tympanoctomys barrerae | reverse complement strand
AAGAAGAGCTGGGTGTTGCGTCTTCCTTGCTGGCGAGGTAGCGTGCGACACTTTCACTCATCTTTCTGGTTGTCGCTTGAACTGCAGGACTGTATTTTAGTGAATCCCATTTTTCTACTACAATATAGCAGTTCTGTCTTATTTCTGGGGCAGATTCAAATAATTATGGTTTAATTTCACAGAGGCTAATAATTTGCTTAAGCGGACCAGACAACTGCGGGTGCCCCAGCAGTACATTTATAAACCAAGCAGTCACAGCCCTCTGTTTTCCAGATGTCTGCAGGTCTGCATTGCCATGTGATAGCATCGACTTCACGAGACTCTGAGACAACCATAATTATGGTTTTTAAAGATTTTTTCTCTCCAAAATATTATTTTGGGGGAAATGGGAGTGTTAAGAAGCAACATGGCAAAATTATTATTTTCCTTGAGAAACACACACTTTTTTGTTTTTCCTTTTGTGAAGACAGTGCTTTCCTCATGCTATGTGCTTGCAAACATAGAGTTTTGAAAAAGTTCTGCTGGGCAGATGACATCATTTCAAGAGTAAGATTAGACATTCAGTTTTAGTTGCGCTGGAACTTGCATGATGACCTTGGGCAAAGTACTTAACCTCTCATTGACTTATTTTATCACCTGAAAACTGGATATAATAGGCTCAGTGTCCCTGTGGATTGTAGTGAAGATAGTTAACATAATATTTTAAAAGTGCCTGAAGACCTCTAATATAGCAGTTGTATTGGAAATCAGACCTTAGCATGCTTACAACTCTTAAATTGCATCATTTATGCATATCTTTACGTCTAGTCTTTGCTTTTCAAATTGACCTCGATCTATTTTAACTTTAAAAGCATCTCTTAGAGACTCTTGGTCCATTGGAAATTACCTTTTAGTGAAACATGTAGTTTATGATGAGATGTGCAAGCCCCAGAGAAATTAAAGATTTCCATTAAAAATATCAAGTGTAGGGACTTTTTAAAATATTTTAAACATTGAATTAAAATTAGATGAAGGAAATTGATAACCTTATTAGAATTTCAGAAATAATGTTGTAGTTAATAATGAGTGCTTTCCCAGGAAGAAGGGAAAATATTCATCTTAAAATGTTTGAATTAATAGGTGGACATCTTATTTTCTTAAGCATCAAAAATATTATCTTTCCTTCATTTTATTGACAGCACTCTTTTAACATGGCATAATTGTCTTCTATGTCCAAACATACAACATGACTTATTTGATTGCTTTATCTTTCTGATTTTTTCCTAATCAAAAGTGGTAAAATAAATCTGCTAAAATTTCTGTGTAGAACATAGTATATGTACTACCTTTTTCTTTTCTTATCTTTTTCTTTTCTAAAGGTATATTTCTCTCTACCATTAAGTTCACTGAAAACCTTGAACAGATCAGCTGGAGCTCCTTATTCTTCCACTGTCCACATTTAGAGTCCCAAGTGCATGCATTTGGGCTGGAATGAGAAAAGTCATCTAGATGCATGGTGTATGCTATATGCTCTTCAGATTGGGAAAGACAGTTATTTATTTGGGGTGGACAAAAGCTATGAAGACCCACAAGATTTCCCAACCAGTTGGACTGCATGAATTTATTTATAGTCACAATGAAAATACTCAGTGGAAAGAAGCTTACTCTTGTTATATGAACAAAATTATAATCATTGATTTGCATAAATGCCCTATGTGTTTTAAATACTAGATGAAATAATTAGTATAGTGCTTCCAGATTCCTCTTTCTTTCTTTCTTTCTTTCTTTCTTTCTTTCTTTCTTTCTTTCTTTCTTTTTTTCCGGGGATCCAACTCAGGACCTTATACTTGCTAGGCAGACACTTACTCCACTGAGCTATGTCACGAACCTGGAGATTCACTTGTGATTACTTCTCCAAATCAAAACACTAAATTTGGTCTCATGCTCAAGCCTATTATGCTCAATCCTCTAAAATATCTGAAAAGAATTTTTCAACAATATTTTGTAAATCTATTCTGAATAACTCTAGTGAATGCTACAACTCAATATTAGTCATGGTCTCCATTCCTGCACATTCACTACTGAAAGCAGACTTTAACTGTGCCTCGAAATTTCAGAAAAGTTCATCAGGTGTTGCCAGCTTCACGAAGAAGCATCATGTCAGAAGCTCAGGGAGTGACAAAGCTGATTGGCAGTAGCCAGGAGCAAGACAGGAGATCAGCATCAGACAGCCACAGCTTCCAGACATGGAAGCTGAGATCAAACCTTCACCACGCACCTTACACATCCAGAAATACCCTTTACTAAGCCTCTAGCAGCTCCCATGCCAATCAAGTGGATGTTAAGCCTAATGGCCAAAAATGCACACATTCATATTAAATAATAAATTCTGTGGGACTTAAATTTATGAAGTCCATTAGCATCACAAACATATTAGACAAAGAACCTAATATATTTCTTGTATTGGCATTTGATTTTAAAACTTTTTATCCGAAGATTAGTTACAGACTTCCGAGTACATTATCGAAGTAGAACTTAGGCTCTAGTATAGCACACAGTAGTTCTTTTTAAACCTTCAACACATTTTAAAGATATTCTGAACGGCATGTATGGGAAAAAAGTGGTCTTCAGTTTGCAATTTTACACAGTCTTGTGATGCATCTGGTTAAGAAAGGACTATTTAGAGTCACAAAGGAATGAGGGGGCCGGTACACATAGACAGAACTAGGCAAGTTTGCTGAGTGTCCTAAACAGGTTCACTTTATTTTTTCTCTTGAAAATAACAGTCTTGAAACACTATTAACAAATTAGGTTGTTTTTAACTCCAACTAAAAGAAAACTACTTTCCTTCACCTCAGAAAGCAATTTACAGGGGAAATGTGAATCTAACGCCAGTTAATTTCTCAGCATGAAGATGACTTCATGAACCTGGATTTCTTATTCATTTACCAGTCAAAGATATTCACTGCACATGAAATAAATTTGAAATTCAAATATAAGCACTGCCTTTTGAGTTAGCTGCAGTTAACATGGTTGAAAATTGTTGAACTATCGTCCCAATGTGAAGTCCTTTTCTGGTAAATTTGAATATTGTCTGTATTTTAGTGTCTTTCTCTCCCAAAAAATCAGAACAAAAATACTGTTTCTGTAGTACCAAGAAAATTTTGTAACCCTTCTAAGCAGGGTTCTCAGAATGCTTTCCCTCAGTGCAGTCCTTTATGGAGCACAGCTTTCACATTTTCCTATTCTTGGAAGCCTAAGAAACGTTGTGGGTTTCCATGGATTAATTACCTTTACCCATCCACATTGAGCTGGTGGATATCTTCAACTAATGTGATTATTGTTGGATGACTATTCTGCTTATCACTTCACCACACCCATTCGTGAGATTCTTATTAACAACAAACTATTTAAACCCAAATATCTCATATCTATGAAAAGTAATATAAAATCTTTTACAGTTAAACTGTGGGTGGTGTGTGACACATCACCATAACCATGTAACATGCTGTGACAACGCCTTTAAACCAAGCTAGACAGAAGCAGATTGCATCCTCATTGGTGAGGCTACAACCTAGAGCTATGCATGTAAAGGGTGAAAAACAAGGCAAGAGAGAAACAAGAGAGGTGGGAAGAGAGAAGGAGACTCAAACTCAGTGAGTCTACTCCAAATTTTTTGGAGTTGCAGTCAGTTTTCTCTTTCTTCGTAAGAATAAAGGAGCATTTGCCTCCTTCTTGTGTTCTAGTCTTTAAAAATAAATGCATACAAAGTCTTTTTTTGAGGAAACCTCGTCACATATCCATTTTTATCTTAGGTGACATAACTGAATCATAAGTCTGACATTAACAATGACTGATTTAGACCAAGAAAATTAAATTCCAGAAGGTAAAATGTTTATACTAACTTGCTATTATTTAAAAGCCACATCCATTTATAACTAAGGGAGGTCTTAAGGATGGCTGATTTCATTCTGACATTACAAATCTTGAAATAGAATTCCTTGAACCTCTGTATCTGACTTAAATATGAAAATAACTTTAATAAGAATAAATATAGAGATAAGTGGTATATAGCTTGTGTTAATATTGCATGTATTGGATAGAATGATAAATTATGACTTGTAAATTTTTACAAATATCTACAGTAGAATTTGAGCTATTTCATATATTTATGAAGAAGATATGAAAATAATCTTATTTTATACTGATGTCTAAGAAATTATTTAAAAACATTAACAATAAATTAGTACATTAGATTTTAAGATATTTGTCCTAAGAAAATATTTGAAACTTCAACTGATAGCAATCTAAAAATGAGAAAGGCACAATCATAAGGAGACAGAACTTATTCTTTAAGTATTAAAATAATTATATTAATATAAATCTTGGAAATTTTTCAAAACTATTCTAGTTGTCTAGCACTTTCACAAGCATTTCAATATAGACAAGTCATAAAACGCAAATGGGAACTTTAAAATTCTTATGCAAATGAAAAGCATATTTTAAACAAATTCTATTGAATATTTTAAACACAACTAATGAGTATGAGAACAAAAATAGGTTAAGTGGCTCTGAAGAGAAAAAATAAAGAATTTTAAAATTTAAAAGCATTTTCTTCTAATAGCGATAGCAATTTTAAAATAAAAGTACAGTCTTAAAATAAAAATAGTCTCAAAAATATAGCTTACTGTAAAACATGTAAAAATGTAATTGATACTCTTATAAATCACAAATATGCAAAATCATGCAGAAGCATATTTCTTACATATCAATAACTATCAAGTGTAGATTGCGCATCAGTGAGCCCTCACATTATATAATATATATTTTTAATATTTAAGTGCATGATATAAAGTATTTCATTATTACAACTCTCTAAAGCTAAGTAATTCATATGGAGAAAGTTCCATTACAATTAAATTGGCCAATCTATTTACAGTGACTTTCTAATAAAATCACTATTAGAAGAAACCTTCATTTTTGAAGTATACGTATGCTGTAATGTAAATTTATCTTCTTCACTTAGAAATAACTTATACAGACAAATCCCTTTGGTTTCATAATACCTTGTTTAAAATATAGCAAAAGGAAAACTCTGGAGTGATGATCCAAGTTCTAAATTACATTTCATCTTCCATTAGAGAAAAATTTAAAATGTGAGATTTCACTTAAATCAAATTTAAATAGGTACTGCAAACATAATCCTGAATCTAATTATGTTTGAAAAATATTGCTGGTTGTGTACTAGCTCAAACATATTTATTTGATTGCTGAAATGAATAAATTCAGTAATTGTTGCCTCTCTTTTGTGTAATAAACATTACATTATATATTTCTTTTGATACCACCATTTTGATAGATATTACTGAAAACGAACAACTGCTTTCAGTCACCCCCAAATCACCTTTCTTTGGAGCACTGGTGTTAAGTGAGAGTTACCGATACTGTTAGCTTTGTCTTAGTGTACTATTCCTGACAACATCTTATCAGTGAGCTTCACAGATTTCTTCTAGGACTCTGTGGCTAAGATCTGTGTATATCTTTTCTGAAACTTAATATTTTTTATCTACTTCTTAGATTATTAGTTATTTATGAAAATGCTAATTTCGGAGCAAATGAGTGCTCTCTATATCAATTTTGCTGAATTTTAACCTGTCTATATTTTCCATAGGATTAATTTATACAACCAAAAGATGGCAGTGCTTCATCAACTATTCTTCAAAGTCCTTAATATTTATTTTCATGAGAGAATCTACCAGGTGCAGCTTTTATATTTCAAGGGTAACACTATATTTAGTATTAATATAATCTCTAATAACTTTTAATATTTGAACTCTAAGTCATGGTAGATTTTTTTAAGACTATATAAGAAAATAGAAAATACTTGTTTCAAATAGGGTGTATTCTGAGTGGATATTTCAAGTTTTTTTCAGGGTACTTTACTTACTTTTGCTTCATTAAATACCCGTAAATCTCACTGAAAACAGATCTTCAAAGAGCAGGGGCAGCACCTTTCTGCATTGATACAGTGATGCCAATTCCATATGAAAGAATGGAAACCCTGCTTTCCCTTGTGCTAAAGTGAACTGAAGTCTTAGAACTCTCCACTAGCTCTAGAGCATTGGCTGCGTATCTGATACAGGCGGCACCCTGGTGACTCTAATTAATATGCTATTGATACATGAAGCCTTCTTTTCTCGTACGATTATAAAGGTCCGGAAGCACCACTGAATTTGGATGTGGAATGAGAGCTGTCATGCATTCCGTGGTCACAGTACTAAATGCATTTCTCTGAAAATCTTTATTACATTCCCTCTTTCTTGTTCGAGTGTAGACCACAGTCATGCATTTTAATTTAGCATTGTTGGAAATATGATAAAAATCACAAGGGATTTCAACGTCGTACAATTACATGCAGTTTTATCATTGAATCTCTGATTCTCTTAGAGAAAAGTTTGTAAGTATTTACTACTGTTATTTAGTATGAAACGTTAATCTATGAAATTTTGCCAGACATTGTTTAACTGGAACAGTTCTGCATTCTCAGCCTCCCTATAGAGTGTTTCTTTCCTTCCTATGAATAGGCCTCTGACTGCCCTTTTCCTACAATATTTACTTTATAAAATTTAAAATTCTGAAGTTTTTTTTTTTCTCTCTTGGAGATTGTCTTCTCTTAGTTTCTTGCCAGTTTTAAAATTCAAGGGTGTTTTTCTTTTGCAATGTATTTGGCTTTTTCTTTTACTTTTATTTGGTACCAAGAATTAAACTCACATCCTTGCACTTGCCAGGCAGCCACTGTATTGCTGAGCTGTATTCCTGACCAACTTCCTTTAAAATGTAGGAATCTAAAAGAAAGAACCTGTGCATCCCAGCTCTGTACGGAGAGGGCAGGGAGTCATTCAGATAACTGCCAAAGAGGAGCCCACGTTGCCTAGTCACAGAGCCACCTTCTGGGCTCCATCTTCCATCCTTTTCCCATAGCTCACTCCAGTGCTTAAAAACTTTCTTGCTTCAATAGAGTTGATTTCTAATTTTTCTGATTGTAACTGTCTTGACACCATTATAATAGCTTCGAATTATTTGTCCTTATCTATTTAGGTTTAACAGCCACAAATTTTCTGTGTGAAAATTGCTTGGAGAAAGGATGTCAGAAACATCTCAAGGTGACTCGCTTCATCCAAGATGGGTTTGAGATAGAATGAGCCAGGGATCCTCTTTTCTTTTTTGTTATTGTTCTTTTCCTTAAAAACAAGTCAAAAGCTTTGTCACTCACTGTGATCAGTTTGAAGAATCGAAACAGGATCTTGATCATCCTTGTTGGTTGTCTTCATTTCTATACCATAGTTTTCAAGTTTTTCATATCTTCTTTTCTTTTTCTGCATAGCATCTTGGAATCATCTTTTCTTTTTTTTCTTTCCTTTCCTTTCATTTTTCTTTCTTTCTTTCTTTCTTTCTTTCTTTCTTTCTTTTTTGTATTTTAAGGATGGATCTACGGGTGTTCAGGGTCTCTCTACTAGATCTGACTCATAGTGATCATCCCAAGAGCTGGGATTACAGGTGCGCGCCACCATGCCACGTCTCAATTGCTGTCTCAGCATGCCTCAGGGGTGGAGCAGGTCCTGGGATCCAACCTGAGGCCCCTGAGCCTGTTTGCAGGCACTTTAATTTGCTGAACTATTTGGCCAGCCTTGGAATCATCTTTTATTAAGATGATAGGGAAAAGGTTACTTAAGATAATAATACTGTTTCTATTAATTAACTGAAAAGATTTGTGTTTATATTGTTTGATCAATTGCTCATACTTATATCTTGTAATCCGAGCACCTACTTTGACTATAACAATAACCAATGTATTAACCATTGTTAAACTTCTATTATCTTGTTTTGTAATTTGTAGGCTTTTTTTTTTTTTTTGCTTTTCTTCTTTAAAAAAAAAAGAATTAGCAATTATGTTGGGACAAATGTATTGTTTCACAAAATTTATCCCAAACTCAGGTAAGTGACAGTAACGAGAATGATGGTCCAGCAAAAAGCTAAACACAGTTGGAAACAGAGTCACCTCTTGTGACGTCAGAAATTTAAACTAAGTAGCCTCAATTTTATAAGAGTACACAGCATTGGGAACACAACTTGTCTGGTGCTGCCCCCGTTTCTCCCCACTTCCCCGGTACAAAGGCGAGGTCGGAAACTTTAGCTGCTTCGTTTCCAATTTCACACACCTGGAACGCAGCTACTTCATATATTGCAGATTTAGAATATGAGGAAAAGCACACACACAAGGAATAGTGACACTTAGTGAAGATTCATTATCCATGAAATCCTGGGGTAAGATATAAACGGCAGTGAGAACCCTGTACTCAAACTAGATCTCAATGGAAATCGGTAGACAAGTTATATGTGATAAAAATAATTACAACACTGGTGTCAAGTTATTGTTTTCTACCCATTATTATATGTAATATTTTAATAATTATATTTAATATGTTGGAGATAAATTTGAGAAGCCAGAAGGATCTGGTTAAAGATCTATCTATGGACAACTTTGAAGGAAAAAGTAATCACAGATATATGTATAACTAGAGCTAGCCACATATATGCACATCCATTAGACATATATGTGTTCTTGTGTGAATTCAAAAAAATATACTCTTGATAATATTCCTTTTTAAACTGTCTTTTCACTCAAAGCCAACAAGAACGCTATTGCTCAGTTTTCTTTCCTGTCAGCTTTTCTTTAATTTTAATAATTTAAGGAGTTAATACTTGCAACAGCAACATGATTACACAAGACTTTACTGGTTCTTATATTTTTATGTTTTTGATTTGTTCTGAGAGATCATGTTAGGTGCAGTGGACAGACAGTCAATGAAGGATAAACAAAAATAATTGATGTTCCTTATCGTACATACATAGAACCGAATCTGCAAGCTGGGTCTTGGAATTAAACACATGCTCTTCCTAAAGCCTCCTTTCTTATATTTTAAGTCTCTATATCCTGCTACTACCTTATAGTCTTACCAAAGCCTTTGTTGAGGTTATTAGGAAAAGTGATTTCATTTTTGTAAAATAAAATATTTGTAAACTATAGCCCAAGTGTTTTCATAACTTTGGAAAGGGAAAACTCTGAGAAATAACTGAAATTACATTTGGGAAGGTAAATTTCTATTTCTCCCCAGAATTCTTGTACCACTTTATCATGCTCAAAACATAATTTTCAAGCAATAATTTGCACTTACAAAATGTGTTCATATAGTTTACTCTGTTATCATAAAGGGTAGATGTACTTTAATCTAGTAAGAAAATCAATATTGCATGTTTTTTTTGTTTTAGCTATTTATGTACTTCTGTTCAGTTGGGAGGAAAAAGGAAAAACCATCATTTTGTTTTATGAAATGTGGTGGAGACATTACTGTCTTTGATGATTGATAAGGGATCTCTAAAAAAGGTACTTTCACAGATGCATGATAGCTTTCTAAGGGATCCTTACACAATTAGTTTTAGGAAAATCAATATCCAGATTCTCAACTTTCACTTTAAAAACATTGATTTGTCTGAAAGTGAACTCCTATGATGGCCGGACAACTTTCCCTTATCCATCTTGCTCAGTCTTGCTTGTTATTTGATTTTACAAATTCTTCTCTGTCTGTGTGTCTGTCTGTATGTCTCTCTCTCTCTGACTCTCTGTCTCTCTCTCTCTGTCTCTCTCTGTCTCACTGTCTCTCTGTCTCTCTCTCTGTCTCTCTCTCTCTCTTCCTCCCTCCCTCCAATATTCCTCAACTTTAATTCTGAAGCATTCTTCTAAAAAGCATAATTATGTCTAAGTCATCAGAGAATCATTTGGAAACAAGAACTGGATTAACAACAATTTCTACAAATCATAGTGATAATGGACATGAGGGAATATCCCACTGATAATGGGGATTAAATCTGAGGGACCAGCATGAATTTGGCCAAAAGCTTTCATGGAAACTTCAGAATCAGGGCATTGGTGATCAAGCTGCTCATTAAGAAAGAAGGGGTCACTTAGCCAGCCATTGTTGGGTTCCAAGGGCCACCCAACATTTGTTAAATTCTCTATGGAACACAAATATGAAATTTTGAAGAACCCTCTTTTCTTGCTTTCAGGGGTTTGTTTCTTCTGTATGATAAATCAATGGTTTCTTCTCATCATAGATGCCACTGCTTCATCCTGCTGTTACAGTCACTGGGACCTGTGAAGAGAACAGGGACATAAGGACATAAGCCACATGTTGCTGGCAAGGGAGAGTAGGGTCAAAGATGTACAGTGGTCCCTAACTCACATACTTCGCTCGTTCTGGGATTCTGGGGGAGATGGTCACCAGCCTGTTCCTGCGGGGAAGGTTGCCATGCGTTTTTCAGCCCGTGTGGAGTCCACAAACAGAAGTGAAACTGTGCTGGACATGTCTGCCTGCAAGCCAAGTTATTCATGAGCAGAGGCATTCCTGACCTGAATTATTATTTTTTTCTTTCATTATTTCACAGGTCATGGATCGAAACCAACAATCCTTTCCCTTGCACCCATGAGATTCCATGTGTATGTTAGTATAGTCTTCAGAGATTCAGTCCTAAATAGATGAGAACCTAATCATGTCACTAGCCACAGCTCATGAAATAGACTTTTAGAGAATTTTTTCTATAAATTTCTGTGCAATTAAAGACTCTTAGCAAACAGGGTGGCATCACAATAACAAAACTTGCCAGCATTTTTCTTTGACTTTTAGAGATTAGATATTGGCATCTATAAGAGGAGAAAAAAAATAGGAAGAAGGATGCTAAACTCGGCAATAAAAAGTACTATTCTGCAGATTTAGGAAAAATGAACAAGAGGAAATTTCTTTCATCAAGTAAAGAATTTCTAATAAAATTTGATATTAAAAATAATTATATATTGAATTTATAAGTTATTCATGCTACACTGATTAATTAAGAAAAAAATAATGAGGCTGAGCACAGTTGTACACGCCTGTAATCCCAACCTGTAGAAGGAGGGGTCAGGAGGATGATGGAGAGTCCCTGGCCATACTGGACCCCAGTGAGTGCCAAGCCAATCTTAACTACAAATGGAGACCTTGTTTCAACAACTAAATAAATGGAAAAACAGTTGAAAAGAAATCTAGACATCTGGTAATATATGTGTTTTTAGTTGATTCCCAAGTGTGCATACATCCCTAATATTTCCAAATAAATAAATAAATATAAAGTAAATCAATAAGAAAAATTAAAACGGCAGTTATTATATATACCTTTTGATTTGGCCAAGAACTCTTTTTCAGATTTCATTTTGATTATGAAATCTTGCTCCAGTGTTTAAAGGCCATAACAATACTTTCATCAGTAAGGATTGTTCAGCAATTTAATATTTCCTTCTACAAGCATGCTATTCCATCTGCATATATATGTACATAAATGTTGCATATTATTTTTGAACATTGAGAAATTTAATTAACAAACTGATATAAAAGCTTTCATGTAGTTAGTTACTTAAATAATACTAACATATAATTCTATTGTCAAGTCAAAGGAAATTTCGGAATACAGAGTTGATGTGTTGGACTGGGAGATAGCTCAGTAGCATAAGCACCTGCGTGGCAAGCACAAGGTCCTGAATTAAATTCCTGGTATCAAATTAAAAAGAAAGAAAGAAAAGAAAGAAAGAAAGAAAGAAAGAAAGAAAGAAAGAAAGAAAGAAA
>NDGN011552613.1:0-15795 GCA_002564285.1 Tympanoctomys barrerae | reverse complement strand
TGTACAGCAAATAACCACTAGGAAAAGAGTATGCAATGTGTTAATTATTGGAACTGTCCTACCGATTTGAATTGAAACTGTCTCATTGCTACTTATTTCTCAATAAAATTATGGAAAAAAATACACCCCTCACACCGTTCTTCAAGTTCTTTGCTGTTAGATTTGTGCCTGAATTACTGAGGTTGAGAGATTGAGGCCTCTGGAAGCCCAGAGGGTTTGTGTACAAACACATGTGAGTGTTTGGATTGCTGCCAGGCCATTTCTGGCAGGATCTCGGGGCCTGGGCCCGACCTTCCTCAGGATTTCAGGATGCAGCTTGAAGACTGCAGGAGGAACTTTAAGCAAATACGTCCACCCCATCATTGTGAACTCACAAAATATTATAGGCTGTCAGCCGTGGCAGGCAGCTTGGGACCATGTAGCACCTCACAGAGGAGGAAGCTGAGGTTCCCCTAGGGGGATCAGGTGACATCACACTGCTTCTCAAGTGTTATGGTCGTGTCCAGATGTCCCCTAAAGCCTCATGTAGTCATAGGTGGAGCTTTTGTGAAGGACGCTGGATCCAGAGTGTGGGATTGATTCATGGCACAAGGTTAAGACTAACGGTGTGCGATTAGTACATCAGTCCACTGATTGGTGTGGAGTAGTTCTGGCTAGGGTTAAGGGCGGAAGTGCTACACTTTCTCTAGGCTGGGTAGCCTGCATACAAGTAAGGGCAGAAAGAGGCTGGTCTTCTCCCTTTTACTACCTTGAGGATGCCATGAATTATTCTGTGTGATGCCCTTCTTCCATGTGCCACCCTGCTGTGGAGCCAGCTGACTATGGACTGAAACCTCTATAAGCTGTGACCTAAGTTAACCTTTCCCCCTTTAACTTTGGGTGCCTGCTTATTTTTGTCTCAGTAATGAGAGAAAAGTAACAAAGACATCAAGGAAAAGCGAGAATCTGAATTTGATATTTTTAATTTCTGGGATAAAAAGTTTTTTTCATTTCCCGTTCACGGTTCTGCATCTGTCCTAGGTTTAATAGCTTTAATAGCTTTTGAATAAGAAACTTGTGTCTGTTAAGACACCTTTGATTGCAAACAACAAAAACTGCTTCTAGATAATGTAAGCACTGAGAAAATCTGTTCAAAGACACTGAGGAGATTTGCAGATGGAGGAGCACACCCCCGCTCCAAGAGGACAGGACCAGGCAGCTGCCTGATGTTGAGGTCTCTCCTCAGTGTGCGTGCTGATTGCCTCCAGCTGTTGGGTTTTTGGACCCTTATTAATCATGTGGCTCTTAAAAATAGATTTTTCCTCTTAAATCCTCCAAATGGAAGCATTTTTTAAAAAATCAAGATGCTATAGTGGTTCTTGTCTATTCCAAATAATCAGAAGCTTTGTTGCTGACAAAGATGATTTTTGTTACTTTGCAGATAAAAGTTATTAAGTACTTTCATGGACTGAGTGCTTGTGTCTTACTAGGACACTAGTTAGAGTTCTAATTCCCAATGCTATGATATTGGTAGCAGGGTTTTGGGGAGGCACTTAGGGCTAGTTGGGATCACAAGGGTGTGTCCTCATTACTTCCTTTTTGCTGATACACAGAACCTAGTACCTTTGAGTTAAAGGAAGAGAGGTTTATTTCAGCTCACACCTTGCAGAGGTTTCATCCTAGTCTTCTGGCTTCATAACACAGCAGCATGGCAGAGGGGGCTGGCAGAGAAGAGACAGTCCATGGCAGGGTAGCAAGAAGCAGGGAGCCATCAAGGGGAGGTGGATGCTTCCAGGCCACACCCCCACTGGCACACTTCTTACAGCCAAGCTTCACCTCCCAAATCACATTTGGCTATAAACTCATCATGGACTAATCCACTGGTGAGTATCATGGCCCTGATCTTTAAAAAGCTATACCTATGGATGCATGATGCTTTAAGGGGACATATAGATATAAAACATAACATTTCATCCGGGCCCTCCAAGGACTCGTACACATCCCTTTGGGCAAAAAGCACTTAGTTCATCTTTCAAAGGTGTCGAAATCCTAAGAGTTTTAGCATTGCTGAAAAGCCCAAGCCCAGAATCTTCTCTGAGATTTAAGGCAAATTCTTAGCTGTGAGAAGGCATGGAATAAATGTTCCCAATCCAAAAGTGGTAAACAGGGAGATAGAAAGGGATGGAACCAAAATAAGACCAAGGGCAAACGTTAAGTCCCATAGTTCCATGTCCAGCATCCAAGGCAATCTGTGGTGAGATTTAAACTCCAAAGAGCTTGGGCAGCTACATGGCTTCTTCTTGGGCCTGGTCTACCCTGTCCTTGTGAGTCTCTTGTAAGGAAAACAGAACAAAAGAATCAGTTGCATGGGGAGCACCCAGGGCTTCTCCACAGGAAAGGGAGTCCAAGGAAGACTGAGTTGCCAGCTCTGTCCATTCCCCTGGAAGGAGCTGCAGGGTGACTATTGGAAGCAAGCAGGTCGAGGAACACACACAGGCCAGGTGCAGGTGACTTGTCACCCACTCATGAAGGAAGGAAGGAAGGAAGGAAGGAAGGAGGACCAGAGGAGGATAGCATGGTGGTGTGGCACCTATGGTCATGAGAAGGGGTGTAGATACTATCTGGAGGCAGTTCTGCAAGCTTTGGGGGTGCTGAGATACACGAAGAGCCCAGTTATTTCTCTCTCCCTCTCCCAGTCCCTTCTATTCCCTGTATTCCCCTCAATGGACTGAACCCAGACTTTTCACCCTGAGTGACTCTTCAGCCCTTCTTTACTCTGAGACAAGGTTTCACTAAGTCACTAAATTACACAGGTTGGGCTGAAACTTATGACCCTCCTGCCTCAGTGTCCCAGATTGCTGGGATTGAATAAGTGTGCTACTATGCCCAGCTTCACTGATCACCAACAATTTTTTGTAATACAACTGGGATCCAATTTATGTTTTCTTTGAATGCAGCTCCATGCAGACAGAGGCTGGGCCATATGGAGAATGTATTATGGTCCACTGAGATAGTCTGAGAATGATTTCACCCAATTTTTCCTCTATTACCTCCTATATATATTAACATTCTTTTAGTTACAAAATATAACATTTTCTACATTAGATCTTCATGGGCAGTTAGTTTAGGCAGCATTTCCTAACTCTTAGCCTGGCATTTGAGGTAACGGTACTAAACACTATTAAACAAAAGTTATCCTCATTTGTGGAGGAGTGGTAGAGGCCCCGAGCAGCATGTGGGCTGCTTAGCAAGGATGGGTCTGGCTCTGCACTGTGCCATCTGACTCAGCACCACATCCCTCTTTGGGCAGCGCTGCTCCCTACAGAAGAGCCTCCAGGTGCTTCTTTTGCTCTCTGGAAGATGGCATCTGTGGGTCAGACTTTTGTGTTCACTTACCCGGATCCTGCCACAAATTCCAATTAATCTTCCCTTTGAGCTACAAGATATTCACTTCACTGGCCTTATGGCCTTCATGTCGAGCCATCATTTGAAGCTATTTGTTTGATTTCAGGGCTGACTGGTCTCCGGAAATGTTGTTTCCATTAAAGCAAGTAATTTCAAGCTTGCAGCATTTAATAATGATTGAATTCTTCCATTCAGAACAGTCTCCCTAGGATATTAGATTAGGAGAAGGTGGTTGATTGAGAAGCTGACGTCTATTGAGCTGCATGTTTGTGGCATGGGACCATCTTAAGGAAGAAGGTAAACACATGTACACATGCTTTCTTACCTGGTATGTCAAATCCAACATCAAACTCCTCTGCCTCCACTGTTTGACAGTAATACCTCTCAGTTTGTTAGCATCCTTGTAGAACCTTGCAATTTTTTCGTTTTCTGTTAATGCCTAATAATTTATAAAACCTTCTCCCCATGTGGATTTCCTCCTTACTTCCTCTAGACCAATAAAGAGTGGTAAACTTTACTTCCATGATTCCCCTGGCCTCATACTAGTTCTAAATTCTTTATTCAGAAGCTTGTAGAAAGATCACTAGCCGTCTATCCCCTCCTGCTTCGATGCCTTACTCTGCTCTTCTTCAATCCATGACAATGAAAGTCTCTTTCGTTATTGGAAGCCTGACTGACCAGCCGACTTTGATCAAGCGGTGCCATCACTGTAGACTTCGCTGCTCTATGAATGCTTTTCTCTGCCCACTTCTTTGGTGGCAAAAGCCACAAGTCGTTTGGGGAATCCACTCATCTGTTCTCCCCTGGGGCTAATACTTCCACTTTTTGGTCACAGGAGTGGCTGGTGAGCAATAGAGTCTCTCCAAGCTTTTGCAGAAAGAAACAAGAGACAAGTAGAGTTCCTTCCTGGCTGAGGGCCGTGAGGTGTGCAGCGGTGTCAGCTGAGAAAGAAGCCAGATGGAGAAGAGCAAAGGTGAGAGATGGAGAAGAGCAAACGGTCTCCAGCCCGACATCACACCTCTTCACTTCGACACGTCCAGGTCAGCTCTTCCTCTGCACTGCCAGCTGCATGGGACATTACATTTTGGCCTTTTGTGTACTCTTGCCTAGACTGGGTTTCTGTCAGTGGCAAATGAACTTGCATCTCACCCATGGAAGCCTGTTTTTATTGAGTTTCCTTCCCTGCATAGTGCACTATATCCTCGGATAAGGCAGTGGTCAACTCAGAGTGGACGGTGGCTGGAATGTCCACCGTACAGGGAGGAGAGTAGCATGGAAGTAGCAAGATTCCTACTGGGGCTTCCAGATAAAACAAAATAAGATTACCTGTTAACTTTGTATTTAAGATAGATAAATGATTTTTAGTATAAATATATCTCATGTAGTGTGTGGTACCTATTTGTTCTACAAGTTCACTGCTTATCTGAAATTTGGATTTGTGTCTTGTACTTGGAAAAGTGATAAACCATACACAAGGCCAGGACATTACTCGAGGTCCATGTTTCTCTACGCCTGTGGACTTCGTACAGGCTCAGGTTGTTTGGGAGAAGAGAGCTAGCTTCTTGACCCGACTATGCAGTGAATCATTCCAGGGCCCTGACAGAGGCCAAGCCAGCAGAAGGATGGGGGACAAGGGCCGCCCATGCTGCGGCCTCTGGGCCAGAGAGCCAATGATCTTCACTCTGCCCAAGCCGCTGCCGCCGGGTGGGTGATGCTTTGGTGGAGTTTGTCTTCTCTGTGTTTTCTTGGATGGCAATTAAAGTGAAACAGATGGCCTGCGGACATATGGAAGATGCTTAAGCTCACTCACAATTAGGGAAATGGAAATTAACACATCACAGAATTCCATTTCTCACCCATCAGATTAGCATCGATTAGAAAGACTGACAGCAAGGAGTCTGGGCAGTCAGGCTCAGGCACTGCTGGTGGGAAGGAGACTCATGCAGGCCTTCGTGATGGGACCTGCCCACGCCTCCAGCTGCCCACTCAGGTTTGGCCCTCCCTTCACAGGATCCACTCTGCAGATGCACCTCAAAGGCGTGAAGATACTTACTTGCCGCTTCCTACACTGCAGCATTGTTGGTCCTGCAGAACGTTGGCTGTTTAGTTACCAGTAGTGTACCGCATATAAAGTACCACAATAGTTTCCAGGGTTCATAAATTTATAAATGAACTGTGGTTATGTAAGAGTCCATTGGGTGAAAAATTTTACCACTTTTTTGGTAAGTTTAAGATTATAGTAAAAAGTTAAAAACAAAACAAAAACAAACAAACAAACAAAAAAAAACAAAAACCCAAAGCAGATTTGCTGTAACCTGACTCAGCATTTGAGGCAGTGAGTGGCCATAGCTGCCTAATCACAGCTCCCCAAGCTGAGTGAACCCTGAGGAGGAGAGGGCCTTCCAGACCCCACTGCAGGGGTCGTGGTCACGGAAAGTGTGTAGGGATTCAGACAACCTGCAGCAGCCACCCCTCCGATGACTCCAAGGCTGAGTGCCTTCCTGTGGCAGAAAGCCTGTCCAGGCATCTCAGGCTCACATTCAGTCTGTGGCAGATCTCCGTGGAAGCAGCGCCGTTACTTAAAGGCCTCATCTCATGTGTGAGAGAGATTTTGTCTTTCCAAGTGATGGGCTGTTCCTATTGTACATTCAGATACTGTGAATATAAAAATCATATGCAACCCTGCCGGTCCTGTGGCGTTTTCAGCCCTGCTCACCAAAAAAACCAAGGAGCTGCTTAAGAGGGAGAATTGGTTCTCTTTGCTGGGTGACTTGCTCAAAAATGCAATGCTCTTATTTTTAAAAGTGTGAAGCTGATAGTGAGTCAGTGTGTCCTTAGTCAGGGTGACTTATGTGTTTCCTAGGAGTTTTATCATTTCTAATTTATCTGTCATAGGGAAACATAGCTTAGCTGCATTTTATTTGGCATTCTGAATTATTTTGCGCGAGCTTAGCTTTAGGCTTCAGTGCTACCTTATCAGAATATGAAGCAACTGATCATGTGGAGACCAAGTGAGTTAACAAGTGGGAAAAGGAACCAGGCAGTGTCCCTGGGTGCACGCTCTGGCCATGATGCCTGCTCTTTATAGTAAACTCAGGGGCAGGATGGCAGGGTCCTCCTGTTCCTCACTGAGGGTGGGCTGTGCCCCTGCAGGGCTCAGACTTTGGACACCAGGAGCTAACCCTGCTAAGGCTCCAAAAGGAGTCTTGCCCAAGGTTTCAAGGGGCTCTGGCCCTACCCCTAGGGCTCATATTTACTTAGTATATCAGCCAGCAGAGCAACACTCTCAGGGCTTGTCACTGTACAGAAGAATGGATTTGTCAATGTTTGGGGTGAAAATGAGGGAGCCCCACCATCAGTGTGTGCACACTGTCATCTTGTCCTAAAACATGGGGGGTTTTCTATTTGCTCTCTGTCAAGCTGGTATGTGGAGGTTACTTAAGAGAACCCTCATCTGCCAGCTCTTATGAAACTGCTCTTTGTAGGGAGTCTCAGCAAAGCCAGCTTCACTACCTGCGAGTTTTAGAACCCCAGGAGCTGGCACCCCATGAGGGGAGGAAACGCCAAGTCTTCCCGCCTTTCTTTCTGAGGGAAGGTTCTATTGGTGCTTTGAAAAGAGCACTGGCTTGGAATCCTGTGCAAATGCTAAGTCTGCATTTCGATGGTAAGTGAATTTTCATCTCTTCATACTTCAGGTTTATTTGTAATAAATGAGAGTGGAAATGCTTTCCTTATGTAATTACTAGGAGGAACTAATGACGTGACAAAAAGTAGCTAGCGCACAATAGGCACTGAGGAAAAGGCTGGAGGTATTTTGATAAGCACACTAAGTTTCAATACAGCAATTCCCCATGTATTCTGTCTTCAATGCTATCTTTTTCTGACGAAGAAGAACAAAGTTGTAAAGCATGCCGCCTTTTACAATCCCTTCCATTTCTAGAGGACAGAACTTTGCCAAGGAGGAAAATGGAAGCTATCCCAGGCTTTTGTGCCACTATATTTGTATGCAAAAGCAACTAAGACTTCTTTGTTCTAAAGATGAATTTCATTCTAATAGTGCCAATGCATCTTTGAAAATTTCATAATTGCTATTCCTAGCATGCTTCAAACTGAGAGATAGCAAAAGAATTCAGTGGCCAGTTCAGACTGGATTTGGAGATGGATGTGTATGTGGAAATACTTCAGCTGCTCTCTGAGGCATCCCAGTCCACTGAGACCCATGGAATAGTTATGTGGCAGTGCCAGCAATCCCAGCCTCACCTCATCTAGCCAGTGGGATAGGGGAGAGCAAGGTGGAGTGAGCCAGGCCCGAGCGAGCTGGGTGCGGTGTCCTGCCAGTGCTGCCTTTTGTTTTGCTGTGGCTCCACTCTGGATATAGTTTGAGCGTGGCCACTATGGGGTTGTGTGTTGAAAGCTTGGTCACCAGGGTAGTGATGAAAGAGATGGGGCCCCAGGGTTAGTAATCAGGCCATTGGGGTGGCTGTCCTGGAAATAGATTAATGTGGTTCTTGCGGGACCCTGAGTGAATGCTTGAGAAAAGAAGTGTTATAAAAAGAGAGAGCCTGGCCCTTGCCCCAGCTCTGGCTTCTCTCTCTCCATGTGCTTTAGGCACTTTCCTGTCACTGAGACAACATGCTAAACATCTGCAAGTGAAAGGAGGACAAGCATGTTTTGGCCCATGGTTCAGTAGATAAAGTCCACGGTTGATGGACTTTGATGCAGAAATGCCACAGTGAAGGCAAGCTGTGCAGCACATGGCGGCCACGGAAGCAGGGAGAAGGAGGAGCAGGAATGCTTACCTTCCACATCATGCCCCAGTCCCAGCCTCTTCTGACCAGACCCTACCTCCTAACAGCACAGTTGGGGCCTCCATGATCCAATCACCTCCTAAAAGCCACAAGACTTTTAGATCTAACCCATAGCCTTCTGTTTCTGAGCCCCAAAAGTTTCACATCCATTTCATCATGGAAAATGCAATCAGTGCATCACTCAGAGTCTCCAAAGTCTTCATGATTCCACCATCATTGAAAAAGTTATCCAAAGACTTTTTTGAGATTCAACAAAAACTCTGAGCTGGGAGCCCCTAAAAAATAAGAGAAAGTCAAACTCTTTCAACACACAGTGACCTAAGGTAAGAATTTCCATTCCAAAATGAAGAAGTAAAAAAATAGAAATTGGACCAAAGCAAGACCCAAGCCCAGGGTTTGTCATACCTTATAGCTGTATGCCCAGTGCCTGGCGTCGGCTGTGGGCAGACATGCGCTCCAGAGACACAGGCAGCTCTGCTCCTGAGGTCTGGCTGTCTGTAGTCTCACAGGTTTCTCTCTCTTGTGGTGTCTCCACTTGCAACCTGGAGGTTTCCTCAGTAGACCTTCCATGTTCCTGGCATCTCCAGCTTCCTGGGGTCTCACTGCACCTTGTGTATCACTCATACATTTTTATGTACTGATCTCCCAAGTGCTCCTGGCAGTGACTGTGACCCCATCACACATTTTTCTCATCCTTCAGGCCCAAGATTTCTTCTAAAATCTGAGTGGAAAGCACTGTAACCCCTATAACTTTCATTCTATATACCTGAAAGCCTGGGGCCATTTGGATAACGCTAGGTCTGCTGACTCGAGAAATAGCCTGGCCCCTCAGAACCTAGCTGCAGGGGCTGCTAAGCACAGTGAAATGAATCTTGCAGAAGCAGTTCCCTGGGTGGTCCCTCTGTGGCAGAGGCTTGAGGGGCTCACTTCTCAATAAGCTTTACAGCTTTGCATCTTTGATCCTGTGAAGGGTAGAATCTGACCAGTTTCTCAGATACTTTGGAGCCATCTTTTTTTATTTTTTAAAATTTATTTTATTTTTATTTAGGACAGGGTGGACAGGGTGTGCAGGGTCTCACTGTGTAGATCACACTTGTAGTGATCCTTCTGTTTATAGCCTCCCAACTGCTGGGATTACAGGTGCACGCCACCACACCCAGTCTCAATTGCCATTTCAGCACACTCTAGGGGTGGGGCCAGCATGGCAGGCCCGAGGATTGAACTCCCAGCCCCTGTGCTTAAGCAGGTGTTTTAATCTGCTGAGCTATTTGGCTGGCCTTCATTTTTTTTTTTTTTCTGTAAAATAATTGGCTTCTTTTTTCAATGAATCCTTTCAGCAATTAAGACCTCTTTGTCCTCAACTTTACAAGTGTTTCCTTTCTGTCCACCAGCAAAATTTTTCAAATTATTCAGCTCTGCTTTTTGGTCCTGATTGTGTTATGGCCTGAATGTTGGACTGCCTTGAAATGTCCTTTACCAGATTAGTCAGTCTACTAGCCTCACTGTCAGTCTCTCACAAAATCTCAGGACATTGGCAAAAGTTTGAAAAGCTCCTTGTCAGAGTGTCACATGCAGAGCCTTTAGTCCAGTTTCGAATAGGATCCTCATTCCCATCTGAAACCTCATGAGCCAGGCCTGTACTGTCAGCATTTTTATCAGCATGCCGGTTTTCTGAGCTTTTTTTGAGTCACTTATCAAGCTCTGGTTATAGGAGTCTAAGGCTTTGCTGGCTCACTTCTTCAAATTTTTCCCAATTCCTCCCTCAAGGAGAGGGCTCTTAAAGGTTCCAAAATTCCAAAGGCTTTTTTGAAAAAAAATTATTTATTTATTTGGTACAGACTCTTGCTATGCATCTTGGACTCATAAAGATCCTCCTGTCTCAGCTTCCCCAGTGCTGGGATTATAGGCATGGGCCACCACGTCCAGCTGGGATTATAGGCATGGGCCACCACGTCCAATTTCTGTGGCCAGCACTGCGTGTCTGGGGTTCTGGGGCTGGCATGGCATGCAGACCCAGGGATGGAACCCGGGTCCTTACGCTTTCCAGGCAGGCACTTAGGCTGCTCAGTTATCTCCCTAGCCCCAAAGGCTTTTAAATCACATTGTCAAATAGAGTTAGAGGGCTGGGGAGATAGCTCAGTGGAATAAGTGCTGGTCTGGCAAGTGCAAGGTCCTGAGTTTGATCCCTGGCACTCGAAAAAAAAAAAAAAGCAGTGACCCACTCTTAGAACCAATTTTCTGTCTCTATCACTTTCCTGTTACTGAGATAAAATATTTAATACTTGGAACTTGATGGAGGAGAGACTTGTTTTGGCTCACAGCTGCCATGTACTCAGGCCATGGTTGCAACACTGTGTGACCTCTCCTGTCACATGTCTTCTTGCCATGGTACAATCTGCCATTTGAGATGTGTCCAGAGGGCACTTCTCAGAGCTGCTGTCAACTAGGTCTTTCAGTCTCAAAAACTCTGAGCTGAATAAACCTCTTTTCTTTGTAAGTTATCCAACCTCAGACATTTCATTATAGTAACAATGGCGACACAAATAACAGGCTAATGCACAAGTTTGTTTGAATATGTCAAGTACTTTACACCTGAGAAGCATGTTTTGCATTGATGGTCCTATGCATTTCCCTCTAAAATCCTTGAGAATAGATATGATCAAGATTATTGTCTCTTCTTGTGGATGACAAGCAGTCAAGAGCATCATGGCTTGCCCCAAACCCCAGCTGATAGTGGCATAGCCTAGACTAGATTTCTTAAAACTTACCTCTAAATCTACCAATTATGTTTGTGATCTTTTTATGACACAGTGTAATTATCTAAGGTTAGCTGAACAATTTCTTATTTTCTTCCCAATGGAGTCATGGACTCTGTAAATCCAAAACATTAGGCTTTTACTCTGGGGACTTGGCATCAGGTAGGACTTCCACCATTACAGACCAAGGAAGCCTCAGGGCATGAGGCTCTTGCGCTTTCTCTTCTTCCTCTTTTCTCTTTTATTCTTCTCTGTCTTCTGTGTCCTCTTTATCTAATATTTTTTGATAAAAGAAGTTTAAAGTATGAGAAGGATATCATGTCTGCATCTTGTATAATGAATAACCATTAAGACAACAATATGCAATGTATTAACTACTGTAAGTGTGCCAGTAATTGGTTGTGAAACTGTCTCAAATTATTTTAAAAAGACAGGAAAAATAATTGAATATTGCTGCTTGTTTTCAATAAAGCATAATTATTTTTCTGGAAAAAAATAAAGTATGTTGAGTAGATTATGAATAATTAACTGGAAGTTGAGAAGATAAACTTGAGGAAATGTCCTGGGAAATAGAAAAGATTGGGAATCAAGAAAAGATAAGAAGGGGCCGGGGAGATGGCTCAGTGGAATAAGCACTTCCCTGGCAAGTGCAAGGGCCTGAGTTCAATACCCAGTTTCCTGGGAAAAAAAAAGATATTTTAACTTACTTATTTTCTTGTTGTTGGGACAAAATTTCCAAACCTGTGAGTTAGAGGAGGAAAGGTTTATTTCAGCTCACAGTTTGTAGAGCTTTCAGTCTATAGTAGGCTAGTTATAAGGCAGGATGACTTGGCAGATGGTCATCACAGAGGAGAATGAGTTCATGGAAAGCTAGCAGCAAGCAGCAAGCAGCAAGCAGCAAGCAGCAAGCAGCAAGCAGCAAGCAGCATGCAGCAAGCAGCAAGCAGCAAGCAGCAAGCAGCAAGCAGCAAGCAGCAAGCAGCAAGCAGCAAGCCTGCCTGCTTTCTTTTCCCCTTACATTTCTTTCAGGCTTTACCTTAGTTACTTTTTGTTTCTTAGCCAAAATACCCGACAGCCACAAATTTAAGAAGGAAAGATTTATTTCAGATCACAGTTTGTAGAGATTTCAGTCTGAGCCAGCTGCCTCCAATGCAGGGTGGCATGGCAGAGGGTCATCAGAGAGCAGAAATAGTTCATAGCCGGGCAGACAGAAGGCAGCAATCAGTGAAGCAGTGAAACAGCAAACATGCCTTTTTTCTGTCTCTTTTTATCTACCCAGGCTACAAGCATGTTGAGTGGTGCTGCTTATACCAGGGGTGGGTCTTCTATTTCGCATACCCTTTATCCTGGGATCATACCCTTAATCCACATACAGACTCCCTACCCCAGCCATCTTTGAAACTCCTCACTTATCACCACATGAGGCATTGAGAGAATATAAACCATACCATTCCAGTCCTATACCCACAAAATGTAGTGCATCCCTTTAGGAAAAAAGGTATTTAGCATACCTCTAAGAGTTGTCAAAGTCCTAGAGGTTTCAATATTGATGAAATGTCCAATCAAGGTCTTTCTCTGAGATTTAAGGCAAATTGTCAGCTGTTAGCCTCTGTACAAATGAAAAAGTAAAAAATTTAATACTTCCAACATAAAATGGCACAAGATGGACATTCCTAGTCTAACTTTAAAAGGTACAGATATGGGGGTAGGAAGAAATGGGACCAAGACAAGTCCAAGCCCAGGAGGGTAAACATTAAATCCCATAGTTCCATGTCTAGCTCCCAGTGCAATCTGAGGTGAGATGCAAACTCCAAAGAGCTTGGATGACTCTACCCTACAGTGCTGTTGCTGGTCGTAGCTCCTATGGCTTTTCTTTTAGGCTGGCTTTGCTCATTCCTTGAAGTTTTTCATGTTCTTACTTCTCCAACTTTTTGTGGTTTCTACTGAACTATCAGCTTCACACCCGTGGCTTCACACATTGCCCTCTCTGAGGCACACTGCCTGGCCTCCCAGACCTCCTTCTGAAATCTAGGAGGGAGTCTTCTGACACCATAACTCTTACATTCAGTATTCAGCTACACCCAGTGCCACAAGGATGATGCCAAGGCCTTCTGTCAGGTGGGGTAGTATCCAATATTTCTTCTCTCTTGGCCATATAAGTCAAACGCCTGGATTGCTGAGGTCTATGAACCCAATCCCAAGAAACAAATTCCCTAGGGTGTGACCATTCTGAAACTGGGACTCTCTTCTCAAAGCAGTCTTTTACCTTTGTAAGTTTGAAGCTACAAAGGGTGGAGTTCTGCTGGTTCTTAAGATGCCCTAGGCCATGTTTTCTATTGTATTTTTCCTTCTCCACAGCTAAATTCTCTTCTGCTCTATCTTTGTAGTCCACAGCTTTACTGGAATTTTCTGGCCCAATTCAAAACTATTAAAATCATTCTGGTGGGTGCTTTGCTCTTGATCCTCAACACAGATCTGACTAGAAGTTCCCAGCAGGAGCCATGTCACTGCCTCCACAATAGACTCCCTTGAAATTTCTTCTGCAAACCTAATTAGTCTGCTGCCCTTAATCTCAGTCTCAGAACACATCTTTGGACACAAGCAAAATGGAGACAAACTTTCTGCTGACATAGAGCACACATATTCTGCAGCAGTGTAGTCCTTCTTCCTGGCAGAAACCACCTGAGCCTAGCCTTTAGCAGATGTGTTTCTATCAGCATTATAGTTTTCTGACCTCTATTAGAATTTTCAAGTTTGGCCAACAATGTCTTAGGCCAGCTTCTCCTGCTGGAATCTACAAAATTTTCCAAACTCTTGTCCCAAGTCAGTTCCAAGGGCTCCTGAAACATATGGTCAGGTAGTGTCACAGCAATGACTATATTTCTCTGGTACCAAAATGTGTCATGGTTACTTTCTCATTATTGGGATACAATATCCAACAGCACCAAGCTAAAGGAGGAAAGGTTCATTTCAGATCACAGTTTGTAGAGGCATGTGAGTCATTAGAGAGAAGAAACAGTCTTTGGCAAGGTAGCCAAGAAGCAGCGAGCCTGCCTTTCTCCTTTCCCGTGTACATTCCATTCAGGCTATGAGACTACTGGTTGGTTCCACCCCCACACAACAGTGAGTCTCCCCATTATCCACACGAGAACTATGCTAAGCCAACCAGTGGACTAATTTGGTGACCACACACCCTTAATCCATATTCACACACTCTAGATACAACCACCTCAGAAAAGCCCCACCTATGAGCACATCAGCCTTTGGCAGGACATCGGGATTCAATGCACAAGATGCTTGAAGCACCAATCTAAGTTTCCAACATCAGTAGTGTAGGATGTTCAAAAAGAAAGAATAGAAAATAGAGAGGAAGAAATTATTAAGGAAAATTTATAAAAATTTTTATTAGAGGGGCCGGGGAGATGGCTCAGTGGAATAAGCACTTCCCTGGCAAGTGAAAGGACCTGAATTTAATCCTCGGTTATGCCAAAAAACCAAAAATTATTAGAGATGGATGAAATATATTTCTATATTGAAAGAGCAACATAACTCTCAGCTGGATGAATTTGGAAAGCGAAATGTTATGGCCTATAAATATAGGAAAAGATCCACAAAGTTTCAAAAAAAAAATCAGTTTACATAAAAAAGATAAGGAATCAGAACTTCATCTATCAGTAGTAATGGTATATTGAAGACAATGTAAATACTTCAAAATTTTGAGAAAATAATTTCTAGTTCATAGTTCTATAAGCAACTAAAACCTCAGATAAGTATAAAGACAAAATAAAGATAATTTTAAGCACAAATTGACATTTATTTCTAGTGTACTTCCTCCTCCTCCTCTTTCTTCTTTTTCTTAAGTACTAGGTTGGATCCAGAGCCTTCACACTGAGGCAGGTCTTACAAAGTTCCTAAATTGCCCAGGTGAGGCTCAACATCTCAATCCTCCTGTGTCAGCCTCCTATACTGCTAGGATTAGAAGCATGTGGCCATGCTCAACTTCTAGTGTACTTTTATTACAAAGCTACTAAAAGATGTTCCACAGAAGGATGATGAGTAAGCTATAAGGCAGCCAGGAAGACAACGACCAGGACAAGAATTGCATGAGAGAAGCGGGGAGGGGTTCCCCAAAATGTCCACACGGGGAGAGCTCAGCTTGCGGCTCAAGCGGCAGGTAGGAGAGTGCCAGCCTAGCACTGAGAAGGGACTGCATCAAGGAGCAGGGAATCCCAAGGGTGCGTGTGTGCACACGTGTGTATCAGGGCACACGGGGGATCATGGGTCATGTCATGCCTCTAAAATTAAGAAGAATATTACTTCATGGTTGGAGTACTTGGGAAAACACTGTATGATGGGAACATTAAAAAACCCTAAACCAATTATTATTCTTCCCAGGTAATATTTGTATTTCTGTGAGTAAGGAAGTGTGATCATGGTGTACAACACATCTCAGTTGTGGAAAACCTTCTCATGGTAATGTGAATATTGCATGCTGTCTTAACTGAAAATGTGATAAAAGATATTAGGAAGATAAATGACAATAGTGTGTGTGTGTGTGTGTGTGTGTGTGTGTGTGTATGGAGGGGCACATCTGATGCAGATTTATGATAAAATTCTCCATAATGTAATTCAACAGATAGTGTTTAAACATGACAAATGACCAGGGTGTCCCATGTAGGAACCTTATTCATAAGAGTGGTTTCTGATGTCCCAGATGGCTGAGCACAGAAAGTGGTGGCCTTTGGTGGCAGGACCCTGGGCAGCAGAACATGGGCAGGACTGCCTCCTTACCCAGCTTTTGTTTCTCTATCGCACTACGAACAATTCTAAGTTTGCTAGTTAAAATT
>NDGN011552611.1:4013-15603 GCA_002564285.1 Tympanoctomys barrerae | reverse complement strand
CACTAAGAAGAATGTATGCAGTGTGTTAATTACTGAAACTGTCCTAGTGATTTGATTTGAAATAAATAAAGATAAGAAAAAAAATAAAAGGATTAAAAAAAGATCTAAGCGGGTAAATGTTTTTAAACTTTAGAATTTGAACAAGTATAAGTAACTCAAATTTTTGTTGAAATTATAAGAATAAAGTATAATTATCTATTTTATACATAGTAATGTACATGTATGTAGCCTCTGTCTGCATGTTGTACCTTTCATTCTCCATATAAAGTCTTTATTGGAAAAGTCAGCAAGTAGAAGATGGTCAGTATATGCAGAACCCTTTCATCAAGTTTTCCTTGCAAACTTACAACTCTTAATGGATTTAGTTTAACTGATTGCAAGCTACTGTATTATACAATGTTTCTTCATTTTTGTTACATTTTAAATGAAAAGATGAGAAAGCTTAACAATAGTCTTACTGACCTGTATTATGTTAATTTATAAACAACTTCTCTACCCTTTTGTTTTTTTATACTATTTGAAAATTTGTTTATCTAAGATGCTTACTGTAGTGTGAAAAGAGCTACCCATGAAACATGGGGACTGAAATTTTTTTATCTGAGGTTTTTTTGTGTGTGTGTGCAGGGTCTCACTACAAAGCTTAGACTCATAGTAATCCTCCTCTTTTCAGCCTCCTTAGTGCTGGGATGGCATGGCATGTGGTGCCAGGGATCAAACCCTGGCCCCTACACTTAGTCTGCTGAGCTATCTCACCAGCCCTGAAATTTTTTTCTTGTAATTCTTAAATATTTACTTTATGTGCAATTTCAAATTATCCAGGTGGCTTATTATATCAGTATATTTTTCTATGATCTTTAATAACATTTTCTTAATGTACCTTCTCAAACCAAAATTTGGCTGGAAATTTTGATTAATATGATCAGTAGCTAGCATAGAGGCTTATGCCTATAATCCTAGCCCATGGTAGGCTGAGGCAAGAGGATCCTTATGAGTTGGAGGCCAGCTTTATGCTACATGGTGAGCATACGGCCCTCCTGAAATACACAGCGAGACCCTGTCTCAAAAACAGAAAAAAAAAAAAAAATGAACAGGAGATGTGGACAGTATGTGCTTTGTTGCAGGTTTTTAGCTGTTTACCCAATGGTTCTTTTTGTTTGTTTGTTTTGTGTTGTTGTGCATTTGGTACAGGGACTTTAGGGTCTCACTGCGTAGATCGGACTCGTAGTGGTCCTCCTGTTTTCAGCCTCCCAAGCCCTGGGATTACAGGAGCGCGCCACCACACCCAGTCTCAACTGTCTCAGCACACCCCAGGGGCAGGGCACAACAGGCCTGGAATCGAACCCAGGCTTCTTAACTCTGCCTGAGCAGGCACTTTAGTCTGCTGCACTGTCTGGCGGGACCTCCCAATGGCTCTGTTGAGTTAGTATTTTTTTCTTCTCCTTCTTGGGCATCTTTCTTACCTGACTAGACTTAGTTATGTCCTTTAGAAAGTCCCAGATAAACTCATCTTAATTCAGGTCCATGTAAACATTAAGATCTTTTCACTGACATTCCTTCTTGTCAGATACAGAAGTGTGCACCTCCCTGATGGCTTCTAAGAAAGTAGAACCACTTTGCAAGGCTGGGTGCTGATTTAATTTGTGGCCTAGGTGACTGATAATGACCTGAAAAGCGTAGGTGTTTTGGAGATCAGAGAATGGGATATCAGGTAAGAGAGATGAGAAGAAAGCCTTCAAGGGGAGCAAGCCAGGTCGGGTAAAGAGTAGAAGGGAGATCTTAGAAATTCTTGATTGTTTAAGAAACAGAAAAACACTGTTTGGGTACAGCATTTTCATAGTGCAGAGCTGGTGAGTGAACTTATTAAGGCTCAACAGTTTATGTGTTATATACAGTTTTTATTTAGGGCTACATAAACTTACAAAAGTAACATTGGATTAATGAGATACATGCTACTGTTTAGCATAAAATTCAGTTGATAATGAAAATTCATAGAATGACTCCATTCAGTTTAAATGTAAGCACATGTCTGTGGTGTCGGGTGGCAGTGAAAGCCTTTTGCTAGACTCCTTCCCGGGAGGTCACCGCTGCTGCCCTGTGGCTTCTTCTCAGAGTCCCACTCCGTAGAGTTGTGATGGAAGCCTGAGGACCAGGATGCGGAGCCCTAGTGTTGGCACCCAGTGCAAGTTCTGGCGGTAGTCACCATGTTAAAGCCCACAGTAAAGGTGCCCATGTCCTCTAGGAAGGAACAGACGGCTGTAAGGAAGTCTTGGGTGCTGCCGTGGAGCATCCCTCTGTCAGGGCTTCCCAAAGCACATCAGGGGTGTGCAGCCAGGAGGGGCGAGGAGAGGGCAGGGCTGAGTGATTATGCTGGCTGTATGGCGTGCAGCTGGCCACCCCCCGGCCGTGTGCTTCCGTGTCTGTTGTCCTCTCGCCACAGTTCCCACGTTGGGGTCCGAAGCAGACACGTCTGTCAGTTACTTTCTGTGCGTCTTTACATGGTGACAGTGTTCTGTGGAAGTATTCTTAGATCTGAAAATCATAAACGTCTCAGAAATGTGAGGTCCACTGTTGCTCCTTTTCCACATGAAGGTCAGCATAACACAATTCCGAAATCAGATGTGTTTTGTTTCCTCTTCCACTGCTTCTGCTTATCTCTTCTTCCTGTGAATGCCTTTTTAAATGCTAATGTGGTCTCCAGTCCTGCTTCTTTGTCAGCAGAAATTTGTATTAATGACTGATTGGTTGCTCTTACTTTAGCATGAATAAGTGACTGTGAATCGTGGTCTCCATTGACGTTTGATACATTACACATCTTTCCCTACTTTGGAAACAAAATCTCTGCTCTTCCCAGAAGCTGGTGCACATTTTCTTTGTGGCTTTTGGTAGCCAGAGGCACTCTGAACTTCCTTTAGTGGCTGGAACTAAATCAGCATCTTAGAGGCCTTGCGCAGAGCTCCGAGGTAGGCCTTTTCCTAGTAGTGTACAAGGGCCTGGGTTCCAGCCTTGGCCCTGGGAAAGAGCTGTTAGGAGTCCAGGACCTTGGCCTTGATGGGCCCTTGGGGCCGCTGGTCGGGCCACCGAGTGTGGGCACGGTGGCTGGCGCCTGTAATCCCAATGCCAGGGAAGCTGAAAACAGGAGGACCACTAGGAATCTGAGCTGTGTAGTGAGGCCTTGTACCAAATACATAAATGGAAAAGACAAAAGAATACCTATGCCCAGAATATCCGTGGACACAGAGTCTGTTGGGGTCCTCCACTTCCCGAAGGTACTTGGCTTGTCTTCGCAGCTGGCTTTAACATCAGTATAGCCTTCTCCCAGGAATTATTCTTGAATGCCTACTGGATAGTTCTTAAAACTTCCTTTCACTTGAAAGACAGCATTCGTGTCCTAGTGGTGTTTAAAACCAAAGGTTTGAATTCTGGCTCTGCCTGATTTGGTCAAGGTGGTCTTAAATGGTCCCCATATCTTCTCTACCCGTTTGTTCATCTGTAAAGTGAGATTCCTAAGTTCTCCTAGGACTGGTGTAAAAGTCACAGGAACTAATGGAAAGAATATCTGACACTGATACAGGGAGGAAAAACTGATATAGGGACTTCCAAATGATATAGAGGCAGTGAACCTCCCAGCCTGACCTGGATGAGTTCGTCTTCTCTAAAACCAAAGAATGAATTTTCGGAATGAACAGAGGTTATGAGCAGAATATATTCATTGAGGCAAAGAAAGCTCCTGCCCGAAAGAGGGACAGGAGCGGGGGGCCCCGAGCGGGTAGTGCCCCTGGAAGCTGTCTCTTCCAGGGACTTTTATAGTGTAATACCATGTGGGGCTAAGGTGGAGAACATGGGAACTCAGGTGGATGTGGGGTGGGACAAAACTATGGTCACCCAATGGGATTACAACACCACTGCTTAGGTAAAACTAAGTCCAGGACCAAATGGGGAAGGGAGTCACATAGCAAGCAGGCATGAATGTAGAACAGGACATTATCTGGTAGCCACCAGATAATGACTTTTCCTGCCTTTCTCAGGGTGAAGATCAATCCCGGATGCTGATCTTTAGGGAGGTCAGCGTTTGTTTGCTCTTTAATCCGTAGGTCTGGCTCACAGCAGGAGCATCCATCCCTCCCACAGTTGTGAGTCATCTTTTCTTTTGTGTCGTCTCCTTCGAGGGCCTGCCCTGTCTGACTGCCTATAATATTTCTATCTAATTTGGCTGCCTGCAACAACACAAAGCTGCTGTGTTCGTTATTATTGCTGCTCTTATTTTGGTTGGTATTTGAAAAATGTTATGTGAATTGAAAGAAACCTACTAGCTGTCGCCCTCACCATGCCTTCTAACTTTATCCTCTATCTATAATGTGAAGTAGTATTGGAATGTGCCCTGTGCTAGCATTGTACAGAGGACGACTGTACTTTGAACAGCTACTTCTGAGATTTCTGGGGAGTATCATTCTATATGTCCTTTATTATCTTAACTAACCATCACAATTTTAAACGTTTTCACTTTTTCTCTAACTTGTTATTTGATAAAGTATATAGGTTACCCTTTAAAAGAATTCTCTATGTTAATGACTGTTTCTTAAAGATGCAACTATAATAGGGAACAAAAGGTCATGCGTTCTGTGTCTTGGGTGGAATCTGCATTCCTTCAGCCCACGCTTCCCAGCAGTTTCTTCAATATCCATGGCCTGTGGGAAGTCCTGTGGCACTTGGTAGTTCACAAGTGGGTGAGTCAACAGCCCCCCTGCCCAGGTGCGCCGCGCCTGCCCAGTGGCCCACAGCAGAGGAGCTCGGATGCTTCTGTCCTGCCATCTGGAGCCTTTCACATAGGCTGCTGAGAACACGCCCAACAGTTATTTTTTTAAAAAAGATTCTGACTAGGTTTCCCACGCTGGCCTTGAACCATTACACTCAAGGGCTCGTCTTACCTCAGCCTCTTACTGGCCCAAAATGTCTGATTCTCCGAGTCTTGGGTTTGGCATGAGAATTGGTGTCTAACAGGCTGTCTGGAGGCCACTGTGAGGATCTCTGCGTTCACGCACAGCAGAACAGTGCTAGTGTGTAGAGTCGAGCGGGGGCCCTCCTGGGTGCTGTGTTGGCGTCACGAGAGCCTGTGAGGCAGTGAAAGGGCCTTGCGGAAGTGATTTAGTGAAGGGCTGTGGATGGTCAGGCCATCGAGGAGCGCTCACTCTACTCACAGGCCCTCACAGTGTGGGGAGGGGGCCTGAGAGCCACGGGCTCAGGAAGACGTGACTATGGAACGGTGGCTGGAGCCGGAGGCCGTGGAGGCCGAGGACAGTGGCCCTGAGCCAGGCCACGTGGTGGTTCCTAGGAGCTGGGCAGTGCGAGGAAGTGGAGCTTGCCTGGAAGCCTGGGGCCTGGGGCCTCGGGCCTGGGGCCTGGCTGACACCTGGGTGGAGACTTGGGCCCACAGTGCGCGTTGCTTCCGTGTTCTAAGCAGCTGAGTTTGTGCTACCTGTTGTGGCAGCAGTAGAATACTAGTATATCAGTAACCGCTGCTCAGTGTAACAGGCGGCTTTGTGCCAGGAATTCCAAATCGCAGCGCAGCTTCAGTCTGTGAACTTGACAGAAACATAAGCAAGAGCTCCTCATGTTTCTACCACCAAATTCAGCACACTCCCAATATCAGAGCTCCTCTTTCCTTTCCCTGTTACTACACTGCAGAAAGTACTTCAGCTTCTCCCAAAAGGAAGGCAGCTACTCTTGTTTGATCCTTTTTCTCTTTTTCCCTTTAAAAATATTGAGGCATTATCTATACTTGTACACACACACATACAATGCACACCTACTGCGTGATGTGTATGGACATAGGTAGGCGCGAGTGTAACCACTGCTGAGGTCTTGGACCCCAGAGATAAACCACTAACTTAACCTGTCTTTCTTTAGTCTATATTTGACTTCCATGAAAATTAAGAATATAAGTGGAATTATATACCATTTACTCTCTTAAACCAGTATATCACAGCTCACTCATTTTCCTCGTTGACATTTGAGGATATTATGAGTAAAGCTACCTTGCCTGTTCTTGCGGTGTTTTTGGTGAACAGTGTTACAGCATACCGGTAGTCTTTGTGTTCTCAGACCGTCTGGCTAGAAGAGACGGTCCCTGGAGCAAGCCAGAAGGGCGTGCCCCTGCTCCTGGCTCGGCTCCCCCTCTGCTCTCCAGTCCCGCCCATCGCTGCATTGCGCAGCTGTCTTCCTCCGTGGCCTCTTCCTGCCATCTCTGCTGTCCTGGAGCCAGCCAGTCATGGGCTGAGCCCACCAAAGCCAGGAGCCAAGATGAGCCTCCCCTACTTTACGTTGCCGATGGTGGGAATTTGTCCCAGCCACGAGAAGATGACTGAGACAGACATAAACCTCTTACTCTGTAACCCATGTATCTGGGAATAGTGTACTAGTCACATTTTTCTTTGCTAGGACCAAGTAATCATCAGCACCTGCAAGTAAAAGGAAGGATTTGTTTTGGTTTAGAGTTTCAGAGGTTTCAGTGCACAGTTAGCCGACGCTGAGTCCTGGCCGCGCGGCAGGCTCTTGTAGCGCACTGCACCCTGCTGCCTGCCATCACACAGAGCTACAGTGAGCAGAACCCTCCTGAACCCGTCCTCTTCTTAAAGGCCATCCCTGAGCACTCGCCACTGTAGCAAGGAGACACAATACTGCCTGTCTCCCAAAGTAACTATGCATCTCTTTTTCACCAGCAGTGGAGGAAAGTAATAGTTACTCCACACCTTTCTCAGTTCTTGGCGTTGCCTTTTCATCTGTAGCCTGTGTAGCTTTGTTGTGATATCACTTTCTGGTTTTATTAATTGGCAGTCACTTGATGGCAAGCGATAAAAAAATGTTTCGTGTTCTTATTAACCGTGATGCTCAGTCTTGGTTGTTCGCCTGACTGGACTGAAGGACACCTAGAACGTGGGCGGAGCACACTGCGGGTCTGCCGTCTCAGGGTTGTTTCTAGAAGCCACAGGATGTGGGCCAGCGGGGGGCGGGTTCCTGGGTGCCAGTTGCACTGTCTGCTGGGCAGGCGCAGCAGGAGGAAGCAGCCTAAGCGCACAGGGGCTCCGTGCTACTGCAGGAGCTGTCGTTCCCTTTGCCATCCCTGCAGACGCCAGGACCTGGTTTCTCGTAGCAGCTGCTCTCCAGGCAGTGCTGGGCCCGGGCCGGCGGCCGCAGTCATGGCCTTAGGTCAGCGGAGCAGCTCAGTGCCTTGGGTTCCCCGCTTGACTCTGAGTGTCCGAGTTCCAGCTGACCAGTCTTCTCTTGCACCTGTCTGTTCCTAGGTGACGGGTTCACACTTGGGAAAGCCCCCCCCCCCTTTGTGGTAGTTTCCTGAGGTTTAGTTTTGTTCAGGTGATTTGTTGGCCATTGTAGACTCAGGAAGTACCTTTGTGAAATGTGTCTCTGTCTAGATGTTTCCTTCCAGTCTATGGATGACCTCTTTTAAAAATAATGTCTGATATAAAATTGGTCAATTTAAATGTAATCCCAGTGAACAGTTTTGATCACCATTCAAGACACAGTAGCCTGCTAGGCATGGTGGCACACACTTGTAATCCTAGCAAGTAGGGAGGTTGAGCCCAGAGGACCAGAAGTTCCAGGTTTGCCTACAAAACTTAGCCAGAGCCTATCTCAAAAGATTCAAAGGGCTGGGGATATAGCTCAGTGGTAGAGTGCCCCTGGATCCATTCCTAGTGCCACATACAAGTGAACAAAGAAGTACCTGTCTTACTTCCTGATAAGAAAACAAAGTCTGAACCTTTTAAGATTATTTTAGGATTCAGGGAGATGGCTCAGTAGAATAAGTACTTGCCTGGCAAGTGTAAGGGCCTGAGTTCAATCCCTGGTTCCACTAAAAAAAAAAGATTATTATGCCATTTATATTGAGTTTGTCTCACACAGAGACAGAGAGAGACAGAGAGAGGGAGACAAAGAGACAGAGACAGAAACAGACATTGAGATTCCTGAGGATCACACCCTCAGGCTAAGCAGGTGATCTATTACTGAGGTACAGCTCCATCCCCTGAAGTTAATTTTTGTATTTGGTAAGGTTTGGGGCCAAGGTGGCTGTTGGTTGTTTTCATCTGTGTATCTGGTTCAGCCAACACCATGCATTGAAAAGGCCACCCTTTTCCCACTGGCTTATCCCAGAGCTATTGATGCATGGGTTTGTTACTGGATTCTCTGTTCTCTTCCATTGGTTTTTGTCTAGATGTGCCCGAATTCATTATACATGATTATGTAACTCAGTTATGCATCCTGATATCAAAAGTCAGTCCAACAACTTTGTTCTTAATATTTATATTTTGGGCCTTTTGCATTCATTTTATAATCAATGTTTTGTAGAATTTCTACTGAGAAAAATTAGCCCATTGGAATCTGTGCAGTAATGCTGCCTCTTTAGACCACTAGAGTGAAGACTGAAAACACTGAAGTCCAGTACATGAACACAGGATAGCTTTCCTTTTTTGAGCTGGCCTTATTTTCTCTTAGCATTGAAAGGTCCTCTACACTTACTGAGGTTTCTGTCGGGTATTTCATGTTTTTGGTGTTGTATAGTGTGATTTAAATTTTCATTTTATAATTGTATGTTGCTAGGAAAAAAATTCAATAACTGTTGATTGGTCTATTTGTGCTGTTCTTTAATTAAGAGGCACAAGTAATTCATACATGTTTTTTCCTGTGTACAGAGGTGTCGTTTATCGATGATGACATTTTGACCTCATCCTTTCCCATTTCCCCATCTCCTTACTGGGGTGGCTGGCACGTACGGTACCTCTGTTCTCCCACTTAGGAAAATGTTTTCTCTAGGGCATTAGAAGGCTTCTTTCTGTTCCCACGTTTATCATGAGGGACGGGGATCGTTTCAGATGCTTTTTTACCATCATGTGAGTTGATCTTACAATTTTTTCTTCCTTATCAATATGAATCTTATTTATTTATTTATTTAGATCCAGGATCTCACTACACAGTTCAGACTAGTGATCCTCATGTTTCAGCCTGCCCCGCATTGGTATTAGAAGCGTGTGCCACCACACTTGGCTTCAGTGGCCGGCATGGCACGCCTGAGGCTCTGGGTCCAGCACAGCAGGCAGTACCAGGGATGGAACCCAGATCCTTACACTTGGCAGGCAGGCACATAGGCCACCGAGCTATCTTCTCAGCCGTCACTGATTTTGAAATGTAATGCTTCACATTGTTAGAATAAACTCCATTCAGGCGTAATATATTTTTTTACATATCGTTGGATTCACTTTGCTGTTTTTGTTTAGGACTTTTGTGTCTGCCAGTGAGAGATTGTTTTGTAATTTGACTTTGCTGTTACACCCATGTCAAATTTTAGTTTTAAGGTTATACTGGACACATAAAACCAGATGGGAGGCCAGGCATGGTGGTGTATACCTATAATCCCAGCAGTTGGGCGGCTGAGGCAGGAGGATTTCAGGAGTTGGAGGCCAGCCTAGACTAGAGTGAGTTCAAGGCCAGCCTAAAATACACAGTGAGACCCTGTCTCAAAACAAACGAAAGGATGAGAAATACCCCTTGTTTTATTTTCACTGAGAATTGATGATTGCCTTTCTTCCTTAGATGTTTGGAAGAGTTTATTAGTAAGACCATCAAGACCTGGGAAAAAAGTTGGGAGGGGGGAAGATTTTTAATGACAGATTAGATTATATATAACTGTATTTCTTCTGTCAGTAACTGTCAGTCTAATTTAAAACATCACTCTTCAGAAGCTAATGTCTTTGTAGTGTCCTTTTGCTCCCTCACGGTGCGTGGAGACTCTCCCAAGACCCTTTCGTAGCCCTTGCCAGCAGTTCATGCTCTCTTAATTGGACTTGCTTAAGTTCATCAGTCTTAGGAATTTTGCCAAACAACCAGCTTTTGGATTTACTGCATTCATTTTTTTCTTTCTTTCTTTCTTTCTTTTTTTTTTAAATGTGTTTGGGACAGGGTCTCATTACACAGCGTAGATTCATATTGATCTTCTTGTTTTCAGCCTCCTCAGCGCTGAGATTATGGGTACATGCCGCCACACCTGACTCAGTGGCTTGCTTGGCATGCCCGGGCTAGGGCTGGGGCAGCGTGCGGTGCTGGGAATTGAGCCCTAGTGCCTGCACTTGCCTAAGCAGGCGCTTAATCTGCTGAGCTGTCTTGCTGGCCCGTACTCATTTTCACTTACCTATTTGGTTTTATGTTACTGATTTATGCTTTTTTTATTTTCATATGTTTTTTTTGTTTTGTTTGTTTGTTTGTTTGGCGGAACCAGGGATTGAACTCAGGCCCTTGCGCTTGCCAGGGAAGCGTTTATTCCACTGAGCCATCTCCCCGGCCCCTGCGTATGTTATTTCTGATTGGCTTTTAGTTTGTGCTTTTTTTACCTTAGGCAAAAGCTTAAATCATGAACATTTATCCATTTTTTTCTCTGTTATATACTTAAAGCTGTAACTTTTCCTCTCGTCACACCTTTCATGGGCTCGCACAACTGTCATATTTTCACTCTAGTACCAGACGGGATTTCTTTCCATGTACATTGTTGAATCTGCAATTGTCTGTTGTTTCAATTCCTACTTTAACTCTTAGGTAATTTGAAATATACTTTACATGATTATTTAAACCTTTGAATTTTAGGTCTTTTTATTCTAGTGAAATGTTCCTTGTATTTCTAGTAATACTTCTTGACATGTTTTTATGGGTGTAAGCAAATAGTGTAAAGCATCCTTTAATTTTATCTTTTTTTATGTATTTAGTACAGGGTCTTGCTACACAGATCAGACTCTTGTAATGATCCTCCTGTTTTTCAGCCTCCTAAGCGCTGGGATTATTGGAGGGGCCACCATGCCCAGTCTCAGTCGCTGTCTCAGGGCACCCCTGGGGCAGGGCCAGCAAGGCATGCTGGGGCACAAACCCTGTCCGTGTCTGCCTAAGCAGGCGCTTTAATCTGCTGAGCTGTCTAGTTTTATCATTTCTTTAACCTGACAGAATTTATGTTGATGAAATATGGCTGTTTATTAATCTATTCGTTTATTCTTGTTTCATAATGTTTAAATTGGTGTATTTCTTTTACATTTAATGGACTCACCAATACATTTTTAGTTAAATCTGTTTCCTTTTCTTTTTGTCAACTGTTATTTTCCCTTCTGTCAAAAATAAAACACTTTATAATTGTATAGTTTTTAGTATTCTTTTAGTATTTCCCTCGTGTTTGTTATTTGTTCACTTTTTATTAAGTTCCGCTTTAGCAATTATAGAACTCAGCAAAATCTTAGTTTAATTCCACTTAACTTTCTCCTACCTTTGTACTATTGTTAACAATAGTTATATATTGTGGCATACCTTTTATAGTTTATAAAACATTTTATTACTATTTATAGTTCTTATCTATCCAAATATGTAATTCTCTTCTTTTTCTTCCTTCTTGCACTTGATTTTTTTTGTGCTATAATTTTATTTTACTTTATTTATTTATTATTTGTGTGTGTGTGTGTGTGTGCGCATGTGTGCGCGTGCATGCGTGTGCGGCCAGCTCAGCCCACCAGGGGGCGGGGCTGGCTGGCATGTGGTGCTGGGGGAT
>NDGN011552608.1:11308-25540 GCA_002564285.1 Tympanoctomys barrerae | reverse complement strand
AGAGAGAGAGAGAGAGAGCCTCTTTTTTCCTCATATTGTATGCAGACTACTTGCCTCACACCAGTTATAATACTCACCTCATAATCCCAGCATTGGACCATGAATGAATCCCAAACCCTAGAAGACCACTCCCATGACTGCATGAGGCTTTGAGAGAACATCTAGACACAAACAGTATCAGTCCTTGAGGAATTTTTTTCTGTTTTCAAAATAAGTATGCTCTCCTGGAATCAACTGAAAAAAATTAGAGGTGTATAGATACATTTTAATATATTATTTTTTTATTTACTCTGCAGTGTATTTTTTCTTACATCAGAATTAAGCATCATCTTAATTATGAATGAAAATGCTACCTTACATCTAATCTTTTCACAAAAATGGATCTTTACCATATAGTCATTTTTACTGTTTTATGAATAATCCCATGGGTGTTCCTTTGTGTTATTCTCATCTAATTTTATATTTTACAAACAATCAATATTATCATGATCTAAATAATAACAAGTGTGAATGGATTATACATATTTTGAGTTACAAAAAGGTTGTGCACACAAATCATATAGGACCTTTAAACAAGAGTTTAAAACACCATACCACAGTCATCATGCATACTTATGTTTAAAATTAATTCTCAAAATAGCTAATTAAAGTTTTCCATAATTTATCCTATGCAAGGTTGTCTTAGAGTTGTTGAGAATAAATAGCTTAATTTGTTATAAATATTATGACATGTCAAAGAACAATTCATTATACATTGAAATCAAAATTGAAAATGATGTTTTTATTTTAAGTGTCCTTGCTAAAGAACACATCATAAAGTTACTTTAACAAACAGTTAAGTGCACGTTATTTTATTGTTATCAGTGATTGGTGCTTTAAACAATGCTTAAAGCTACAGTTATGAAGTTGATTCCCAGTTGTTTAATTTTCATTACCTCAAATGCCTCACTACACTGTTAATTCACTTAAAGTAGCATTATTAATAATGATAGAACTCATACTTCTATTGGATGTTCTGCCTTATAAAACATCTTAACCTTGAAAACCTATAGCATTTCTGAAATTAAAAGAGAGGGTCTGACAGTATAGCGAGCACTTAGGAGTTCCAGTATGCTGCTGGTGCCTAGAAAGAAGAAAACCACTTTATTTTTTTCTATTTCAGAAAATAAGGATAAAATAGAAGCTCAAATTAGCTTGCTAGGCCACTAACCTTTCTCGAATTTCTATTCTGTATTATCCTCTTCGTCGCTAGTGTTCCACTACTGATAGTCATAAAATTGAAGTCATTAGTCATGTCTTCCTAGGGGAATGGCAATAGCTGCTTTTTACGGGAAGGTCGCACATACCAGCTTAGGAAATGCAATTGTTCTTTAAGCATTGAGGTAGGGAGAGGGCTAGAAAACAGCTGAGTTCATTAAATTCAACAAGCATTTAATGAACTCTGACTATATTTAAGACTCCTCATACCAGGAATTTTGCCCAATAAAAATATGAGCAACATCTGACCTCTGCTCTCCAGCAAAGAGATGCAAGGACCGACATAGCCAGAGGGGAGGAGAGCTGTTTCTAATCATTGCTATGCCACTTACATGCAGCAAAACATTTGGAAAGACAATGTATTTTTGTATTTTTGAAGGGAAAAATACTGGTCATGAAATCTTGAGTTTTCTGGGGATTAAATGAGATGAAATAAAGCAGTGCTGCCCTGCTAAGTAAAACAGCTCATGCAAAAAATAGGCAACAGGAAACAAGTAAATAGATGTTTTGGGAAAGGGAAGTGACCAAGAGATAGATGAGGGAGAGGGAGATAACGTGAAAGCAGAACTGAGATGTGCTCCACACATGTGCCCACTTCCCATGCTTATTGTGTCATAGGCTTAAGCATGTCTAAACAAAATTAAAAAATAAAAATGTGAAAACAGGGGAGAGAAACACAACAGAGAACATAAAGCATTAAGAAAAGAGTAGTTCTCCAAGTAGATTTAGTGATGCTTGTGTAGGTATCTGCAATACCCAAGGAAATGCAATCCAATCAGAAACATGTTTAGAGATGGAACATCTGATGAACAAAAAATAATAACTTCTAAACTGCAGCTGTTAATAAAAATTCTCTTATTTAGATCCATAACTTAAAAAAGTTAATAAATTATTTTCTCCTTGTCATTTACCTACCTCACTTATCCTTATTTTCTGAAACAGAAGAAAATAAAGTGGTTTTCTTCTTTCTAGGCACCAGCAGCATACTGGAACTCCTAAGTGCTTGCTGTACTGTCAGTCCCTCCCTTTTAATTTCAGAAATGCTATAGATTTTCAAGGTTACGATGTTTTATAAGGCAGAACATACAATAGAAGTATGAGTTCTATCATTATTAATAATGCTACTTTAAGTCCACTTGTGTTTTTTATTCCACTTGCACTAACCCCATTAAATCATGAGGGAGACATCTACTAATTAGTGTACAATTTATAAGACTTTTCATTACTCTCAAAAATAATGAGACTTTTTTAGTTCTGCAGTGTTCTGTGCATCTGCATTATTATGAAGTTATTAGAAGACTTCTGAAAATAATAGCTAACATCATTAGGACTTTTAGAAAACATACTTCCATTTTAACATCCATGCCAAGTACAAAACAAATAAATGGGCATCTCTAAGCAAAAGCAATGGAAAGCTTTAAGTGTGGAACAATGTTAAAGGAGTCTTGAAAACTTTTGGAAATTAATCAGAGGCACTCAGAAGAACAAAAGTATGGGGTGGAGACAAGGACTGAAGCGAAATGCTAGAATTTTAAAGCCCACTTGGCATTCACTTGTGAGCTTTACTTCCTGATTGCTGGAGAGTTGCAACTAACTCATCCCTTGTATTTCAGTCAGCACTTACTAGAGAACAGATTTAATGCAAGATATTCTAATATGTAAGTTTATAAGACCAGCTTTCAGTGGCCACCGCCAGAGCCAGATGAGAGGAGTGCAGGGGTCTTTCTGCACGCTATAGAGCCGAAGGGTCCAGGCCTAGGCCTGGGGCTCTTGTAGTGTCCTCAGAACTGTCTGTGCTGGAAGTCAGAAGCTGTCCCCAACTACGGCATTGTGTAGGCTGTATTTTATCCCTGCATTTCAACTTTTGTACAAAGAAATAAAACATAAACATAGATAATGAAATCTGGCCTAATCAGTTATGTTCATAGCTCCCAAGCCAAGCAAAGAAAGAAAAACTGAAAAATGTAAACATAGCATTACATACAAATCAAAGGAGAATAAACATGAGCAGAAAAAAAGCACTTGCAACGCATATGAAAACAGAAAAGAATTGTTAAGAAATATAGTTGAGATTTCATTTATTTGTTTGTTTATTTTTAATGTATTTAGGACAGGGTTTACAGGGTCTCACTACATAGTTCAAATTCATAATGATCTTCCTCTTTTCAGCCTCCCAAGCTCTGTGATTACAGGCATGCGCCACCATACCCAGTCTCAATTGCCGTCTCAGCGTGCCCCAGGATTGGGGTGGACCATGCATGTTGAGATTGAACCAGGCCACTGAGCTCTGTTTAACCAGGAGGTTTTAGTCTGCTGAGCTATCTAGCCAGCCTTTAAATGAATTATGATTTTAAGCACACTGAAAGCAGAGTAAACGAAAGTAGCAAAACACTAACAGGGTTGGGAAGTGCTACATACTTCAGAAGTAACTGAACCCAGGAAGTTAAAAGACTTTTATTACAAAAATTACACTGCCCTGAATAGAGAGCTGAAGAGATCATTAGAATGTGGAAGCACTTCTGCTTTGATCAGCAGACCCAATATCTTTAAAATGGATGCACTATCAGTGCAGGACCAATCAGAATACCAACGTTGTTCTGCGCAAAATTGAAAAAGCAATTATATGGTATCTGAAGAGATTAGAGTTCTCTAAACATATGACATTTTCTCATAAAAGTTCACTTCTCCTCCCTTATTCTTTTTTAAAGAAATGGAAAAAATAAATACATGTATTTTTTCTATTTCATAATTTTAAAACTTTTGTATGTTCTGTAGCATACATAATTTCTTTCCATGAATCTTTCAGTCTATCCACAAATTTGCATATAGATGCACCTATGGGAATATGTGTGAATTTATAAATATATGTTATATTGTACAAATATGTATGTGTACATGTTCCTTTGCTCATTTTAAATTATTGTCATCTGTCTTTCTCATAAAATTAATGCATTTATTATTTGTTTTATTTTTCCCACTGAAGTTCTATATTACAGGTACTTTTTAACGTATGTTCCATGTTTTAATTCTCTGTTGTTATGCTATGGACTGTACCCTGCAGGATTCCTAGAAGGGCTACCAATGGAGCTCAGTGGTAGAGCACAGGCCTTCTGTGCTGGAGGATACGGGTTTAATTGTCCAAGGCAGAGGTGCAGGGCCCAGGACAAGTTATATTTTATATACAATATAACATAGATTCATCTCTGAAAAAAATATGACCATAAGACAATGGCAAGGCATAATTAAAATCTTAATAAGGAAGAAAATAAAACTGATAGCAACTTTAGCAGCCCAAAAGTTATAAGGGAATGAAAAGGAGATTAAAGAGATTATTTATATATCAATTAGATTGTGTTTGAAGACTATCATAAAGTCTTACCGTGCTGTGTATAAAATATACATCACTTTACTTCTCTATTAAAGTTACATAGAGAGGTTGTTATGTTAAGGCAACCCATGCTGTTAGGATCCATTCTCTCCTTCCTTTTGCTATAAAATCACTGGTAATTTCACAAACAAACATAGCTTTTTGGTCCTTTTTTTTTTTTTTTTTTTTGTATTTTAGGACAGGGTTTACAGGGCCTCCAGGTTACAGAGTCTCACTGGGTAGATTGGACTCATAGTGATTCTCCTGTTTGCAGCCTCTCAAGTGCTGGGATTACAGGCACACACCCCAAAGCCCACTCTCAATTGCTCTTTCAGTGTGCCCCGGGGGTGGGGTATGTTAAGGCAGGCCCAGGGATTGAACTCCCAGCTCCTGAGTCTGCCTAAGCAGGTGCTTTAATCCGCTGAGCTATTTGGTCGGCCCTCTTTAATTGTATTCCAATACAGGTATATCTCAGAAAGTAAGAAACCAGCTAATAAAAAAGTACCCTCTTACCTTTTAGGTCTAGTGTTAAAGAATTATCAAAAGTACATAATGATGTCTCACTGATAGAAACATCCATATCGACAACTTTGCAAAGACTTGTTTGAAATGTCTTTGACATTAAGGCATCTACTACTAAAAATAAAAAGGTAAAAGATAATAGGAGAAAACTGTGGGTGTGGTCCGCAACCATAGAGCTATATAGCTGCAACTAAGTCATGGAAACGAACACTTGAAACAACACAGTACATTACATCTGTCCATCATTCTGACAATGTAACTAACTACAAAATAGGAAGCAAAATTTTGATAAATATATTTGGTCATAATAATGACACATTGATCTCTTGTTTTCTCTCAGAAACCTGTCTTCTTCAGGTTAAGGAATTAGTGCAAGTCCTCAGGATAAGGGACAGATTAAATTACATCCTTTTACCTGGTATTCAATTTCCTCATTTCCTTTTCTGTTAGAAGGAAGTTAATTATAGTATAAGAACAACATCAGAAAATTTTACATGGCTTTTATTTATAATTTATCATGGCAAAGAGAAAATTTTGGGCAACAGGCTTACCTAATAATCTCTATTTTATATGTTGTTTTAAAATAATGTTATCTTCTTCTAAAGTATAGATTCTAATGGATGATATAAGTTTATTTATTTATTTATTTATTTAGTCTATTTTCACAGGTACATCACTCCCTCATGGTTTAAGATTTTTAAGAAAATTTTTTCTATCCTTTTTAATGCTATGTGTCTAGCTCCCAGAAGGCCCTCTGGCATATACCGGAGATCAGGAAGGCTGACCAAGCGTGAGCTGAGGCAATCACTTTCCTCATTTCACACACGAGGAAAACAAAGTCTGTTACACAATTTGCATAAATGTAGAGGATTACGAAATCACAGAATCAGTGTTTGAATTCATGCCTGCTATTTCTAAATCTCAAATCCTTCCCAGTAAATTAAATTTCCTGTTGATTTTTTCCTCACTAAATGATTAAAAATGTGTTTGCAAGATGGTGAAAGGCACTTAATGAAATCAGTTGAAAGTAAAAGGAAAATGACTGTTTTATCATTTTTCTTGTAGAACGGATACTATAGTTTCTAAGAACTCAAGAATCACTTTAATAAATTACTCTAAATTAAATTATATAGCATTGAAATTTTGAAAAAGAGAAACACTTGAGATTGCTTAAAGTGGCAGGTGGAACATAATTTTCAGCAATGGATTTTCAGTTCTCTAGAAATGCAAAGTTTTTCAGGCTTATAAGTGCTAAATTTTTAGTGAGCCTCTTCTATAAAACTCAGACAAGAAAAAAATATTAAGACACTTGTTGAGAGCCTAAGTGAATTAGATGTAGTTTAAACATTTTTTAAAACTATGGAAAGAATTTTGTACAAAATGTAACTTGTTCTTCAAAATTTAAGCAATGCCTAAATTGTATCTAAAGGGAATGTGTTTGAAAGTTGTAAATGACCCTCAGACACTTATCAGTAGGTTACTGAAGTGAGACTATCCAACTAGTACTTTGGAAATGTACAATTATATATTTTAAATAACTATTTAACATTATGTAGCATATTATGTTAGTATTTTTCACAGTAAAATGAATAGGTCAAAAACCAAAGTTAATAATGGAAATCATCTTTATTAAATTTTCCATATAAATTTTAAACATAATGTTCATAATTGTTACTGATTTTCATATTTATAATTTGACAAATTAGAAATTGTTTCTACATTTAGGTAGCTCATTACCTGCAAAAATATTTGTTGTATGTTATTATCAGTTTTGTAATTTAATAGAAATTACTCAAATCAGAATTCAAGTCCCACTTACTACAAAACCTCAAAATGTCACAATCAAATTAATATTTAAAACTGGCTATTCATGATTTTTTGAATACTGTTATGATATTTTTCAGGTAAATGATCTATGACTGAATTAAAAGAACATTGCTATTGTTATTGTTTTAATTTACACAAGGGTAGATTATTGTATTGGATTAACTGAAAAATATTGGCATTTTATTTCATTTTATTTATGGATTTCTTATTTAATTTAAAATTTGAATAACCCTTCTATTAAGTATATATTCATTCTACTTCAGTTGAAGGATTTGGAAAATAAAGAGAATTTAAAAAACATAATCTGATAAAATGATGCTTCCTATTTGGATTATGTATGAGTGAAGCCTACCTTTGTTGGGTCCAAAGCGTGGGCTTGGAGGTGAGTGAGTCATCAGAGAGGAATTCTTTTTTGGAAGCATATGCAGCAGAAAAAAATACTACATATTTTATGCTATGCCTGTTTTTAATTTATATGAAACCTAAAAAATAACAAGCCTCATGATTTCATAAAAATAAATTTGTTTCGAGTCAACCCAGCCACTATGTTATTTTGCATTATATATTTAAAAAATATAATACTAATGGCTAACATTCTTTGCAGTTTTATTATGAGCCAGGAATATTTCCACATTTTCACCTACTTAAATGCATTTAAACTGCATGAAAACCATATTAAGTAGAAGTGATTTCCTTTGGCCTATGTCAATATGAATGTAGTACATAACTTCATCTACTTCATACTGATACAGTTGAAACAGTGCTGAAAAAAATTAGAAATTTCAAACCCACAGGATGAAAAGTCTTCTACAATAAAGTATCCTGAAACATTCAGTGAGTATTTCTTTTTTCTTTTTTTTTTCCTTTTTAACAGCTGGAGGAACTTTTATTGAGATACATCCACATAACATAAAATAACTATTGTAAGTGAAAATTCTATGGTATCAAGTATATTTACATTGTTATAAAATGTAGTTCTTTATTTAAATTGCAAGACATTTTTGTCCTCCCAAAATAAAATAAAATCCATTATCTACGGTAGGGCTTGACGATTTGCCCCCCAACTCCTCAGCTGCCCCATAACTATCAGTATCAATGCAGTAGCGTCACAATATGACAGTATTTCTACAGTCTAAGATTTTAGAATACATTTTTAATTGAAGGTTAGTTTGAATATGAATGTTATCTCTATGAATAATAATATATTTTTATCTGAAAATCTTCAAACACTTTTTACTACTTGCTTTGAGGCCAGCAATCTGAATGTGCTATATTTGGAGATACTATTTCTGGGACCTTTAAAAATAATTTTCTGCTTTATGTAGTTAATGTACTCTATAAGACTAAAGCTTTACTAAACTGTTCCCTAGACCTAGATCAACAGTTTCATTCACTTGCTTTCACTCTATTTAGTACCTGTTTGAAAAGTTTCTATAGACCTTCATGCAAATATAGAGAGGTGCTTCACACGTGGGGCCTTTCGTTTGTTAGTATTTATCTGGAGTTTAATTTGTATTGTTCGTTGTTTTCATAAACTATATTATTGTGTTCTATGAATATATCCTGGAATATATTTGTAGAACATTTTTTTTAATTACAAGACATGTTTAAGTTGTGCTGTTATGAAATTTGTGATTGCTATCTCCCAATTTAGTCATTTCACTTCTGTTATATCTTATGCTTTGTTTTGTTCTTTCCTCAGCCCTAAACAAAACTCCAGTGTTTTCTTCATTATCTGCTTTTATCTTAGTTCACTTATTTGAGTCAAATTCTAAGAGTTTTTATGCCTGTATAATGAGGTTTTTACCTGGATGAGACTAAGTTACATCCCAAGAATTGCTTTATGATTTTTATTTATATAACTTAATATGATCCTTTAAAAACTTTTCCCCAACATTGTCAAAGTAATATTAGTATATCATCCTCATCTTACTTTCTCTTGTTTTACAGTATTTGGGTTTTTTGTTTGTTTGGTGTTTTTTTTTGTTTTGTTTTGTTTTGTTTTTAATTCAGGACAGGGTGTATAGGGTCTCACTGCATAGATCGGACTCGTAGTGATCCTCCTGTTTACAGCTTCCCAAATGCTGGGATTACAGGCACATGGCATGATGCCCAGTGTCAGTCACCTTCTCAGCGGGCCTCAGGGGCAGGGCCGGCACAGCTGGCTGGGGATCACACTCCCATACCCTGTGTGCCTAAGCAGGCACTTTAATCCTCTGAGCTATTTGGCTGGCCCCACAAAGCCTCTTATATTTCATATAAAAATTACCAACATATAATTTTGCTAAAATTAGTAGACATTTTCAAGTTTTCATTACACTTGATCTCGTAGAAGAATTTAATACAGGCTTTCATTTATTTTAATGTTTTTTTACTAAGACATTCTTATCCTTAAAACTAATTGAATGTATAGTTCAGTAACATTAAATACAATCACATTTTGTGCAGATAATCTAAACACTCCGCCTTGGAGTGCAAAAGCTTTATCCACTCTATCCATCCCTTCATACCATCTACTATTTCTAGGATTTTGATTATTTCAGTTATTTCATGTGCATAGTACACAAAGTATTTGTTTTTTTAGAACCAGTTCATTAATCTCAACTTAATTTCCTTATTGAAGCTTATGACAGCATTCCCTACTTTGGACAGGCTGTGCAAATGTTATGTGCTCAGACACAGTTCTAGTTTTATCCATTCATCTGTTGGTGGAGTTTTGTATTCTTTTCATATCCTGTGTATTTTCCAGCCATGAAGGAGGCATAATTTTTTCTTCAGAAGCATGTTTTGAATCTTTTGTATCCACACTGTTCAGTTCAGTGTCTAATAATATGGTGATATTTCCTTAGTTTTGAGATGCACTCACACTGTTTTCCATAGTGGCTACACCATTTTGCATTCCAAACAGTATTTTGCAAAAATACTGTTTTTACATTTTGCAAAACCATTTTGCATTCCAAGTGCTTAAGCTTAACTGCTTCACCAACAGTAATGATTCTCCTTTTTTCAATCTTTCTTTCAGTATTTTTTTTTTTATTTTAGGACAGGATTTACAGGGTGTACAGAGTCTTACTGTGTAGATCGGATTCATAATGATCCTCCTGTGTACAGTCTCCCAAGTGCTGGAATTACAGGCGCGCACCACGAAGCCCAGTCTCAATCGCAGTCTCAGTGTGGCCTGGGGGTGGGGCCGGCATAGAAGGCCTGGGGATCAAACTCCCAGCCCTTGTGTCTGCCTAAGCATTAGTGTTTCTTGTGAGTGTGATATAATACCATTGTGATAGTTTTATTTGCATTTATATGATGATTATTGACTATTGAGCATCATATAACATGCACATTAGCCATTTGTATACATTATTTAGATGACAGTCAATTTAGTTCCTTTGCTCCTTTTTAACCAGATTTTAAGTGGTTACTAACTTGTATGAGATTCCTATTGGTTTTTATATTAACCTATTAACAGATTTGTAATTTAAAATTATGTTCTTGAATTGAATTTGTTTTCTTTACTCTCTGTGTAGTCTTCTATTCTTTTACAAGTCATATTAAAATTTTAAGTTTTCTAACTTAATATACATATTAACACTTTATTGGTTCCTCTTTCTTTATGCAAACTTACACTGTTCGACTATTACAAGGTTAAGGAATTGTATTCTATTTGAACATCTTTCTCTAGATATGAGTGGCTGAATCATAACTTTATGTGGCATCTATGTGTGATTATGACCTTAAATTGCCTACTAGATGCCTGACACTCAAGGCTTGATCTACACTACCCAACCTGCAATATCACCCTGCATTTGAAGGCAACTCTCTTCTTGGAGTCTCTGGGGGGCTTGCACTTTCATTTGCAGTCTGATATCCTATAATTTAGAGATTTTCTCTTCAAATTATATTCACTAAAGAAGAGTACAAGAGAAAGATCAGAATATCATGGGACATTGTTTAATTTATTGACATACTTTAGCACTTCATATAGGTTCTGTCCAGGAAGTTTAAAGAGTATGATATGTAATAATTATAATAAATCATGTATATCATATGCTACCAAATATGATTTTAATAGGTAAAGAGAATTTAACTATGTGATAGTTGATCCAAATTTCTCATGAGCTTCTTAATATGGCTCATACGTCTGCTAGTAATAATCTTGCTTTTCTCTATTTTCTATTTTGTTCTATAAAGTTGCCCCTGGCAAAAAATATTTGTATAATTTTGAATATCTTGTTTGGTATTTTAAATTTATTGGAACGCTTATGTAGTTAATATTATGCTGGCTCGCATTCAATGGGCATTTTGTTTTGTCCTCACTCTTTCGTATAATGTGGTCACTTTACAGGGTCCAAATTGCTCTTGAAGCAGCAGAGAGGAGGAACTAAAATTGACCCTACATGTGAAAAAGGTTGTAGGTTAGCTGATTCCCATTATGGAAAAGAAATGTTCAATACCGATCAGTGAAAAGCCTGAGGAGATGTATTAGGCAGATATTTACAAGTATGCACTGAAAGAAATAGAGTGGAAGCCTCCAAGGAGGAAGAGGCATCACCTAGCTCTTCTATGAGCATAGAACTCTAGGGGCGTCTTCACATATACATGTGTTTCAAGACCAAAAGAAATCTGTTTTTACAAATGCTCAGTAAAATTTTAGCAGTTTTTCTTCTAACAAACTGAGGACTTAAAACCTTGCTCTCTATAATATAATAGACTGATTTTTAATATTTATATCAGGCATCATTTAAAAAAATCTTTCAACTTTTCCTTTTTGAAACTTTAAAGACCACATGGATTTGAATTTTGTCTCTGTGAGGGGTGTATGCAGTTTCTGTTTCTTAACATAACCCAGCTAAACTGTTTTGTCACTGGTATGTACCACCTCTTCTAAGGCTGGCAGTTCTAAAACTCTGAAAGGCATGAAAATTTCAAATGGGAATAGTTTCCTAGCAATTTGCAATTCTTTACTTTCAGTATCATTTTCTTAAACTAGTGCTTCCTGTATCAATGACTACTCTAATACAAGAGACCATTTGTCAAGAATGCAAACTGCTCTGATGGGAGACAGGCTGTTGAGGCATCTAAATTCCAATTAAATGCACTGGTGAACACTCTTTCTTCCCTTGAGAAAATGGGAACAAAAATCTTGGGCTTTAGCAGTGATTTAAAAAAATAGTTTGATTGTTAAAGCACGCTCCTTAATTTGTAGACAGTTAACTGTATTGAAAGATACTGGCTAAATAATCTACACCTCTAAAGTGAAGCATACATGCTTGGCATAGTACTGACACAAATTTTTCCAAGTCAATGTGTTGCATAATTAGAATTATTCTGAAGGTAGCACAACACAACTTTGCCCATCAGGCACATGATTAAGGGCTTAAAATTAGCTCTTGTTCTAACAATGAAAAACAGGAATGTTAAATTTTGTTTTATTCTTTCATTCCTGGAGATAGGTTTATTTATTTATTTAGTTAGTTAGTTATTTATTTATTTAGCAGTAGTACATGTTTGATTTCAAGTCAATTACTTCATAGCTACAATGTTGAGATTGGCACAAGATGAGCACTGTTGTGTAAGACTTTAATCAGTCATGAGCACTCTGTGAATTGGACCCCAAAATATAGAAACTTCTGGTGATTATTTACTTAATAGTGTATTCTTAATTTAAGATCATCAAATTTTAACCATATGATTTGTTTCTGAAAGTTAATCAGTGAACTTTAAAGGAAAAATTATAGAGTAACCAATTCCCACAGAAGAAATTTTGTTTAATTTTTGCCTATTGATTTTAAATTATTTCTTACCTTTTCAAAACATTTTTTCCAAAATTATTTTAGCACCTGCCTGTCATCCCAACACTGGTGATTCTAGTGCAGAATGATCTTCATGAGCTCCAAGCCACTCTAGGATACATGGTGAATTCAAGGACGGTCTGAACTAAACAGTGAGGCCCTATCTCTAAAATTTAAAAAAAAATAATAATAACAATAGTTACTTCAAAGTCTCTACTGGACTCAAATCTAAAATTAAGTTTTTGTGTTATACAGCTCATATTGTATAATAAAACATAAAAGTAGTCACCTCAAAGCTTCATTGTATTAGTTCCAAATCAGAGTGTTTCACTTACCCCTTCTCTTTCCATGTGTTCTAAATGGACATAGCTTGCATTTGCGAACATGTCCACTCAGAAAATGATGAATCTGAAAAAAAAGATTTCTCCCTTTCTACATGTACCTATTGGAAATCATTTCAGTTATATCCCCAGAATTTACCTGAGTGGATTCTGTCTGCATATCAAACCTCAGTGTGTGTTTTAATTTTCCTATCTTGATCTTTTTTTTTTCTAAGGAATTAATAGGTTGGAGGTTCACTATGTTAAATTGTAGCAAACACAAGTTTAATATGTCTCTTTCACAGAGTGATAACAAATTTTACTATCCAGCTATACTCAACACATTTTTTTATTTTCAGAGAAGGGTCTACAGGGTATTCAGGGTCTCACTACTAGATTGGACTCATAGTGATCTGCCTATTTATGACCTCCCAAGAGCTGGGATTATAGGTGTGCACCACCATGCCCAGTCTCAATTGCTGTCTCAGTGCACCTGGGGAGCAGGGCCGGCATGGAAGGCCCAGGGATCGAACCCCTGCTCCCTGCAAATGTTTGCAGGTACTTTAATCCACTGAGCTATCTGGCCAGCCAGCCCTTCAACACATTTATTTATCATCACCATCCTCAGTGTTGGGTTTCTATACCACTCGTTCTCAAATGAGCAAGTGAACTGTGGAGTTACTGATCCTTCGTGTTTCCTCAACTACAGCATGTCTACTTTTGTCTCATATATTGAGAAGATAAAAGTGTAGCAAAATGTTCATTCTATGAAACACAAAAATTATTTACATTTTTTCTTTTTTCTTACTTTCTTGTTTTCTTCTTTTTTGTGTGGTACTAAGGATTGAACTCAAGAGTTCACTAACCAGGGGAGCACTTATTCCATAAGTTATCTCCCCAGACTTTATTTAGTTGAATGTTAAAATAATTTCTATATCACATTCCTACTGTTGGAAGGGCCTATAGAAACATCATGGGGCAGTGAAATACTAAGAAATGTAACTGCAGGTATCCGATGCTGCATAATAATTTTGATCAAATAAGAATTCAGAAGTATATAGTTCATGATTTTTGGCTTTCAAGTTTACTATCTCTATCTCTATCTCTATCTCTATCTCTATCTCTATCTCTATCTCTATCTCTATCTCTA
>NDGN011552605.1:0-14100 GCA_002564285.1 Tympanoctomys barrerae | reverse complement strand
TGCCAGCCAGCCCCGCCCCCAGGTAGGCTGAGCTGGCCACACACACACACACACACACACACATAAATAATAAATGTTTTTAATTTTTAAAAATGTGCTAAATTCTCAGACCAAATTGTGTGCATCTTTGTTTATTTGATTTCTTTGAATAGAGATTACATGCAAAGAATTCCATGAAATGGCACAGAGCTTAATTTTTCTTTTTTTAATGTATTTAGTATTGGTTCTGCAGGGTCTACAGGGTCTTACCAAGTAGATCAGACTCTTAATGATCCTCCTTTTTTTCAGCCTCCCAAGCACTGGGATTACAGGCACACACCACCACGCCCAGTCTCAATTGCCGTCTCAGTGCACCCTGGGGGCGGGGCTGGCACGGCATGCCGAGGATGGAACCCCGGTCCCTGCATCTGCCTAAGCAGGCGCTTGAGTCCACTAAGCTATCTTGCCGGCCCTGAAAGCTTCATTTTTAATATTGTATATATGAAAAATTAATCTCCCACAACTTAGTTGTTTCAAACTATTTATATTTTGAGACCCTTTATCATTTTTCATTAAATGTTAGCACCAAGTGAACAGGGCAGGAGACTTCTATGTGAAAACACATCTTCAATCCCATCCATACTAAGAGGAACAAATGGGGCCAAGAAAGGAAACTCGCTGGCGCATGGTAACATGTCAGCGCTTGCGTGCATTTCTGTGGACATTAACTGTAAATGCACCAGTGTTCGCGGCGTGTTCAGGATGGTGTCCTACTCCCAGTTCTGTAGCTATTTGAAGAACCTGCACTTTTCTCTCCCCACCTCTGTGTCCTCGTCCGGAAATAGCAGCAAGCATTCAGGAGATCTCTAACCTAACCTGCTGCCACTGAAAAGTGTGGGCTCAGAAGCCATGCAGTTTATAGTTTTATTTAAGTAATTATTTCTACTGTCATTCAGTGTTGGAAATGGTTAATGACTTACAGTTGAATCTCCTCTTATCAGAGAGAGAAATTGAAACTCAGAGGTGACCAATGGTGTTGGCAAAGAACATACAGCATATCCAGGCAGAGCTGTCAGAACCCAAGTCAGGTTGCTATTCACCATGTCTTTTCCAATTTCTATAAATTTAAAAGACCTGTTATTCCCATTATTGATGTGGTGGCTTATGCGGATCTGTTCAAATTCTCCTTCCCATATTTCTATAGATTCTGCATATGACAGGAAATTTTCAAAAATATTGCATAATTTTATTAACATTGATTAAAATTGGCTGTGTATTAAGTTCTCCCAAGTATAGTCACCTGAGTAATCTTGATATGCTAGTGATGATGATAGATATGCAAAATAAAATCAACTGTCCTTCATTGATAAGAATGAAAATAAGGTGGTGAAACATTTAGTAGGAATGCTTAGAGTTCTTATTAAATATGTAACTACTAACTATATCACTGCAAAATCTTCTTCCTATTGTCTCTTTCAAAGTAACCAATTCAGTGGTTTGTAATGATGACTATATGTTTCAGTCTTTGTAGGCTTGTCTCTAGAGAATATATCTATTGGAATAGTTTTGACGCTATCTATGTGAAATTGCTGTGCAAACATACTGGCCTCATTATGCTGTTAAATTAGAATACAAAGGAAAAGCCATGATTTGAAGACAGAAAGATAGTCAAATGCTGTATCATCTTTTGTTTAGAGACTAGCAAACACTGGAGGTTTTGACCCATTGCTTCAGGATGTAGTCAGGTTGTTTTGGACAAAGAAAAAAACTCAATTGAGCTCATTTAAACAGCGAAATCATTGAAGGAGTAACTACACAGGATAATTCATGTAACCCAAGATCTGTAAGTGTAGTTGGCCTCACAAGGGCCTGCAAGCCCCAGAGGGCTTAGACCCTCTCCTCACTGTACATGTGGCTGCCCTACCACGATGCTTCCCATATGCTCTTGGTTCACTGTACCCTTTAGACACTTGCAGAGGTCCAAGGAGTTCAGCAGCAGATGGGTAGCCCAGACTCTGCCCCGTCAGATCAGCTCTGGCCTGCAGGGGAGTCTGGAGCACTGGAATGCTGGGCCTGCTGGAGGTGTTGGGACGGGCCTCGGATGGAGGAGCTCGTGGGCTAGCCACGTGTCCCACACACGTTCAGGGAAATATGTCAGTTAATCTTACGTGTTGACCACAGCATGTTTCTCAAATACTTGTTTTATTACATAGTATTTTCATTCTGTAGTCTAAAAAATGACATGTGATCTGGCAGTGCTGTCATTATCATACGTGTGAGTGATCGGATGCCATTAAGAAGGAATTCATACTCAGAAGCTCATGTCCAGTCTTTCTGATGATGACCTGCTTAGAAGTCACCAGTGTACTCTCGTTTGAGTGTGCCCTGTGGTGCCTGCCAGGGGCTCCATGTTGTCTGGACACAGAGACATCTACTTCATACAGAATGAGCACTTATATTTTGGAGATAGATTGATTGGTGTCACATTGTGTGACATTTCATCCTCTGTCATGCAGAATGGATGCCCTCAGCCTTTGACACTTGACCTGCCCTATTTGTTTAGGGCCACATCCTTCTGCTAAATCTACAGGGAAGGAAAAAAAAAAAACCTCTTTGGATGGAATAATTTTTATAAAGAAGCTAGAACAAATTTACATAAGCAACAGCTCAAAACATGCTTTATAATTACATATAAGCAGATGTACATGAAGATAAAGAGTTCTGACAGCAAATCAAAATCAGAAATGAAAATCTCCAAGGAACCAAACATTTTTATCCTTCCGTTGTTTAGCCTAATATTAGTTCCCAAGGCAAGTACAATCCAGATAGAATCTTACTCAGAAAGCCCAGTAAACAGCACCAGAAAGCCTCTCTCAGAAAGGCCTTCTCCTGTATCTGTGTTTACTTCTGGTCTTCAGCTCTTTCTCCTGTGTCATATCCCAGTAGGAGATTTCAGGGAGGTGGACACATTTTCCAACAGTGACTGTGTATGTGTTTAGCATTTTACATATAATATTCCACTTACTCTCTATGGTTAAATGAGCACCAGGACACTGAGCTCTGGAAATGTTACTTCTCTGTGTCCCCTAATAGAGTATGTATGAATAAAATTCATTTACCCTCCCTCTTTTTCCATATTAAATTGTGAAGGAGGCTCACCCAGCGAAGGGGTATCACTGATTACTGCATGGAATATGGACAATATGACAATCAATGCCATTACTGTATTAGATGACAAATAAAGCATTTCTCGCAGAATGAAAACACTAGAAGACAATATATATATTTTCTATGTTTGCCTAGACGGGTTTGGGCCCAAGAGTAACCTTCGCAGGCCTCACTTTCCTTGTTCTCTTTGTCTTATCTATCTCTGCACCTCCCTACACTTTATACACTTGCCCTCTGCATATTATACCTTAGTAAGAATAGCAGGTGCAATAACTGTAGAGACATAAACCACACATACCCGTAAGCATTCCTGGCCTGTTTGTTTGGGATCCGAGACTTAGGATCTCCCATCTCTTTCCGTGCCGACTCATCAGTGGCTGACTGGTCTCTGAAATTTAGTAAACACTCAATAAATATTTATCAACAGAGTAAACAAAAAAGTGAGCTAGATCGCACAGCCGAGAAGACCGCAAAGCCTGACCCGGCCTGAAGCAGTGCTTTTGCGTTTGGTCCTCTGGGTCTACCCCTGGAGACTGAGATGGGGAACCCCTTCCCAGGAACAGCCTCTGGCCTTGTCGTGTGTTACCCCTGAGTCAATAAAAACTATCAGAAACTCAGAAAACCTGGGCTCTTGCCCACCTTCTCATCATCATGAAGTTCTCGTGGGAAGTAGATTTAAACCTCAGCACCTGTTTCTTCAAAGCCAGATTTTCAGAACAAGCACAGAGCATCATGACTGAGGTTAAATGGGAGAAAATAAAGGAAAATAGAAAGGGCAGTGGGTAAGCTGGGCTGCCGTCCTGTGCCTCTGACCCCAGCACCTTCCTTCTGTCTTCCTCCTAGTCGGTGAATTTCTGGTACGTGCTGGTGATGAGCGACGAGCACACGGAGCGGCGGGCCCCGCTGCTCCTCCTCCTGGGCTGGGGGCTGCCGTCCCTCGTGGTGATCCTGCTCATCGTGGTCCTGAGAGGGGTCCATCAGCAGGGCATGCCGCAGATCTACGGCCTCGTTCACGGAGACCTGTGAGTACCCGCAGGTGCCTCTGCTTTCTGCAGCTGTGCTTCCTGCCATTGCTTTAGATAAGAATTGCTCCTCTCAAGCTCCGGTGATCAGTGCGCTGGTGCACCGGACAGCACCCCGTGAGCGGCCTGTGGCACAACTTGGTTAGTTAGATCAAGACAGGCAGCCGCGTGTGGCAGGATGCAGGTGCTTGGGAAGTTGGGTACACACTCAGCGAGAAACTGCAGTACAGCACGTTGTTTCTGGGATCCTGAGATCCCTGAAGATGAGAAGGAAGATGAAGTCGGAGTGAATGCGGTGCATGCGCAGTACTCGGGAATGCGGCCGTGACTTCTTACGCGTGCTTATTTGGTTTTATTTTGTCTTATTAAGGCAGGGTCTTGCTATGCAGTACAGGCTGGGCTGAGCTCACTTTGTAGCCCAGGCTGGTCTCAAACTTACAAGGATCCTCCTTCAACCTCCCGAGTTCTGGGATTACAGGTGTGCACCAACATGCCCAGCAGTGTGCTTTTTTTGGGGGGGGGGGGGGGCTTAGTTTTTTTGGCGTAACTAGGGATTGAACTCAGACCCTTGCGCTTGCCAGGCAAGCGCTTATTCCACTGAGCCAACAACATGCTTGTTAAAGTGCCTTTGTCATCTTGAAACCTAACCCTTCCCAAGTGACATGCATAGAACCCTGACTGAATTCCCAATCTGCTATTTCGTAGCTTGGAGGAGCACTTTTCATGCATTCAACATGCAGAGAAAACAGAGCAAAACTTTTGTAACAATAAGGCTTACCCAGCTCTGTTGACATAATGAAAATAAGAGAAAAAGTAAAATTCTAAATAAGAAAAAATAGTCTACTCATAGTTTGTATTGCTCCGCGTGGGCAGTGCTTGGGGGGAGGAGGGAGCTGTGGCACGCGCAGAAGGCACCTCAGCTTCCTTCTCCCCGCCCCTTCTCCCCGCCTCTCCTGCCTCTTGAGACGCCCTGGGTCCTCCCCTGAGGTGGAGAGGAGGGGGCAGGACAGTGTGAACACTGTGCCTTCTCGGGGGCAGCAGCCTCCTTGCAGTGCGAGGGAGGAGGGACGCAGGCTTGTGGCCCCCCTTCCCCACCCCACCCCGCTGCTCTTGCTGCCTTCTGCCACCTTGGAGTGTTGCTCTGGAGCGTGTCACCCTGCTTGGAACCAGCCCACTGCGGCCTGAGACGGCCCCAGCCTGTGAGCCTGACCAGTCTCTCCCCCTGTAACTTTGGGTGTTGGGTATTTTGTCTCAGCAATGAGAGAAAAGTAACCAAGACGTCAGCTAAGTGAGATATATATATATATATATATATATATATAATTTAATTATCTGATTTTAATATTATTCAATTAGACTCAAAGTAACAACTTTTTAAGTATTAAGGACTACTTTTCTCTTTAATTCACATGCTGTTTCTCCATGATTCCCTATGAATTCATTCGAGTTTTAAAGAATTCTATATTGTAATGTCACTTCAACCTCAGTATAAGTATATAAATCGGCTCATATTTATATTAAAATGTTGTGTGCGTGCTGTTTTCCTAGAGGTCAGGGCACAAGCTGTGGTTCTGAGAAGTGGACAGTAGCGCATCTGTCGTGCAGTGACTAGTTTGGAATTATAGCAGCTTTCCTTTTGGTGAAGAGGTCTCTCTAACTCAATTTCTAGTGCATTAATAGATGGAAACTTATTTGTAAGAAGTTATTGTCATATTTAAGGTTATATTGCTTTCATTTTTTAAAAAAAGGTTAGCCCTTCTTTCTTTTCTCCTTCCCCCATCCCAGTTGTTCCCTCCTTTTGAGCAGTTTCTTTCCCTTCCACAATATCTACTGTACATTTTAGATCTTTTTTACTCTTCTAGTTTCTTGCACTAGGGAGCCAATATGATGTTTACACATGAGGATCTTGTGTATTTCACTTACGAAAATGCTGACTAGTTGTATCTACTTATAAAAACCTCGAGTTTATCTTTCTCTATAGCTGAGCAACACTCCATTGTATATTATATACATATATATGACAGCTAAGATAATTGTATTACTATTTGTACTAGTTCATTGAAAGGAACAGCTAGCTAGTGCTTATATTAACTGATCCATGTCGCATGCCTGTATCATGCCTAATGTGGTAATCTACTGTGAAGATAGCAATATGCAGTATAACAACGGTTGTTAATTTGATGTCACCTTGTTTGGAAATTCTATGTCATCTTATTGTGTGTTTTTTTTTTTTTCTCTTAAAAAAAAAAAGGCAGTGGCCTCCTTTTGCAATAGCTGAAAAGCAGTGTGAATTCTTTCCAAGTATTTTGGAAGACTATACACATGGGGTCAGCCAGCCGAAGATTTTCTAAATTACACAGTCATTTTCTTTCACACATAAAGAACTATTCATATTTCCCACTTCTAATTCATCAGTTTTGTTTTCTTTCTTCTATTCATTTTTTTCATTTCGTCTAACTAACCATCTGTGATGTCTGCTAAGATCTAAAGTGACATATCCTTTTGACACTACTAATGTGTGTCTTCTCTTACTTTTTTAAATCCTTCTTTCTTGATCCACCTTTGTGGGGATTGTTCAATATTGTTCTTTCCCAGAGCCGACTTTTGATGTCTTGCAGTTACTTTTATGCTTCTGTTTTTAATTCCATCAATTTCTGTGCTCCTCTTTTTAAATTTTGTTAATTTTAACGTTTGAGTTCTGGCTTCCTTTCTAACTTCTTAAGATAGATGCAAAAATGCTTCGCTTTTGTACCTCGTCTAATACACAGCAGTGTGTGCTCCCTGCTTTCGCTAGGCTGCAAGCTTTGAAATATGGTATCTTCCCTATCACTCAGTTAGAAATATTTCCTAATGTTCACTGTGATCTCTTTTACCTATGAATTTCTGAGAAGTCCGCTGTTTCTTCTCCACACAGAGGTGTTTGACCTCTTAGGCTGTCTTTTTTAAAACCGATTGCTGACTTTACTCCAGCCACGGTTCCTTGTCCACGTGACTTCAGTTCTTCAGCCTTGAGGCTTGTCCTTTGTCACTGTCGTGAGTTAGCACTGGTGTGTTACAAACAGCCCAGTACAAATCTACCCCTTTCTCTGTCCCTCTCTGCCCACTTCTAAGAATTTCACTCACAATAATGATTGTAAAACTTAAGATTCTTGGAGGTCACTAAATAATGCTGAAAGCCTCAACATTTTAAATGCCAATGAGGCACATCAAATCTTATGAGAAAGGTATTTTCAGACTGAGGAGATAGCTCAGTGGTCTAAGCCCCTGCCTGGCAATCACAAGGACCTAGGTTCGATCTCCAGTACTGCATGCCATGCTGGCCCAGGAACCCCGGGCGCACTGTTCAGGCCACCAAAATTGGGCGTGGTGGTGCATGTCTGTAATCCCAGTGCTGGGAAGGCTGAGATAGGAGGATCACTACAAGTGTGAGCTGCACAATGAGACCCTGTACCACATAAACACATTTTTTAAAAAAATTTTTAAAAAGGATATTTTCTTCTATGTGTATAAATGATCAAATTCAAGTTTAGTAAGACCAATGGATTTCTTAATCTAGATTTAAAACACTGAAGCAGATTTGGAGAAAGGCCCAAAGAATCGTAAAACTTTAAATGTACTTTCTTCCTATGTGGAAAGTCAAGACAGCGGTCTGCTGACTGTCGCAGAGCCAGGTGATCCTATAGATATACAGGAGTGATACTCGGAGTTATAAAAGGCGCCCACAACACATAAGGGAGTAGGGCTTACCTGCAACAGAGACAAAAGCCCACGTACCCTCGTGAGGGTGCTCACTGCCTGCTGACCAGCTGGCTGATGGCTGCCCCAGGAGCCGCGCGTGAGTCTGAGGCAGGCACTCATTGTCTGGGGGCTTTCTTCTGACTACTGCACGTAACCAAGTACACTGCCGACCTCAGCACGCAAAGTGCCAGGGAGAGGATGGGACTGACACTGCGTCAGGCCAGGATGAAGCGGCGAAGAATATGGTTCTGAGCACAGGGCCAAAGTGGGGAGCATGGCATTAACCTGGGACCCCAATCCTGTGGTTCTGAAACATCCGGCAAATGGGAACATGGTCAGAGACTTGCTGAGAGAGCAGAGGGGAAAGATGTTCTGTGCTTGAACATAGCGTCTAGGGAAAAAATCTCATGAACATAGAGAATCCAGGCTTGTGTGAGGACTGGGGAAAGGAGCAGCTGTACACGTGCAGAAGAGGCCCACTGTCAGCGTCTCTCCAGGGTTTGCTAGGTTGGGGCATGTGATTGACGGCCTGTGGGTGTGTAGCTGCGGACACACGTGCGTGCACACAGAGTACACAAAGATGTACGCACAGAAATAGCAACGTGAAGCCAGCATGTTCCATAGAGCCCCACCTAAAACACGGAGCCCCGCAAGTCCTCGACCCACGGACTCGGAGGGGGTTTGTAGCTCTGTCTTCCTCGCCTTCCTGCTCCTGGCGCCTCGGGCAGGGCTCTTGTGGGAAAGCCTGTGGCCTCCTCAGGTCCTTGCTGATGTGACTGCAGGTCTAGGCCTGCACAGGGCCTGCTGGACTCCCAGGAGCACGTCAGAGCTTTCATGACTATCTTCTGCCCTCAGTTTCTGTCCTGTCAAGTTTTTTGCTGCTGTCTCTGGCGGCCATGATGTTAAATCACTTACCCTTAATTATTGTTAGCAGAAACCCGACTGTCTGTGTCCCCACGCCCAGGGTCAGACTCCTCAGCGCCGCCCTCTGACATAGGACCAAACAAATGGCCCTGCAGGTCCGGGCTTTTTGGGAAACAAGCTTGGGGAAGAGCTCCCACTCCACTCACTCCTCAGGTCCAGAGCTCTGCGGGGAGCAGAAATGTGGGCTGCTGTTTCCCAAGGCTGTGTGCATCCAGAAAACAGACGGACCGGGCAAGCCAGCCCACCGCACAGCCTGCTTCCTCCCAAGAGCTGGTTCTTCCTCATTCTCCCTTCCCTTCCCCACTGCTCTCTCCCTCCCTCCCTCCCTCCTCCTCTCCCTTCCCCGTTTTTCTCTGTTTCCCTTCCCCCTTTTTCTCCCTCACACCAAAGTTAGAAAGGAATTTACCCATGCCTTTCTGTAGCACTTATAAGTGTGTTTGAATTTTTTTTAATTGTAACCTCTAATGACCTTGGAATTTCTCTTGCTCTGGCGCAGTACATGGACGTTTCATCTAATTTTCCATTGCCTATCCAGTTGGTCCATTACTGTGTATTGAAAGCATTAATTTACATCTCATTTTTACGCCAAGGAGTTGAGATACTACCTTTATCATCCCCTGGGCTCACTTGCAAACTTGGGCCTGCGTCTGTGCTTTCCACTTTTCTCTAACCTGTTGGTATACTAGTCTAACAGGTTTTTTGTTTCTTTCTTTCTTGTTCTCATCTTTTTGAGTCAGGGTCTCACTGTGCAGTCCAGGCTAGCCTGGAACTCACAGTGATCCTCCTGCCTCAGCCTCCCAAGTGCTAGTATTGCAGGCGTGTACACCACCATACCCAGCCTACTTGAAAGTTTTAATTATGGTTTTTACTAGGCTTTAATAATAAAAAGTCTATTTCTCCCTTTCTCTTATTTTTTTCACATTCAGTATGTTGCTGCTGATTCCTGTATGTTGACTTCTAAAAAATAAACTCAGTTGTCTAACTGTAAGATCGTTTCTCGGTATCTTGTGTACTAGCATTGAATTTATACTTTAGCTAACTGGGAACTGCTGTCTTCATAATACTGAATTGGACTTTCCAAATGAGTGGTCCGTCATCATTTACGTCAGTCTAGTTGCCTGGCCTTCAACACTCTTTCGCAATCTTTGAAGAGATTTGGACATAACTTGTTAATATATTATTATAAATGTCGGTTTTTCTCACTGCTATGTCCTATGTTTATCATATAAAACGCAGGCCCTTGGCTTTTGTGTATAGATTGTACCTTCTTCTTCAATCAATGGTGTTCTGGAAATTTTGAATGATGCTATTATATTTAAATGTATTTATCTGTAGCACAATGTTGTGCATGCTTTATTCAGTTGAGAGATGTCTATCAATTCCTGTGTTCTGGGGTGTTTGTATTGTGAATGGATATTGAATTTTGTTAAAGCCTCCTCAGCATTTGTGACGACTGTATGATTTTTCTCAGACTGATTAATATGGAATAAGTTATAATTGAATGGAACCAATCTAGCACCTCAGAAAAAATTCTTCTTTCATCATTGTATTATTTTCCTAACATGGACTTGGGCTATCTTTGTTTATATTTTACTTAGTTTTATTGAATCACTGTAAGTAAAGTCTTAAGTCTTCTTTCTGCATAGAGTCCTTATTGGGTTTAAACAGGAATGCTTGACTTGCTTCATAGAAGGGCTTGAAAGGCTTTTCTTCCCTCTTCTGGAGCATAGATCTTTGAAGTTTTGGTAGAATTCCCCTATGAAATACCTGAATCTCCTACTTTTTTTGTTGTTGTAGGGTAGTCTCTTAATAATTTCCTCTAATTCACCTACAACAGTTGTCCTGCCTAAGCTCTCTAAATGAATGGAAACAGTCATATATCTGTATTTGCCTAATAACGTACCCACTTCTTTTGGATTTTAAAATGCAGTTGCACAGGGACCTGCAAATCCCCATCGGCCCTTCATTACAGAGCCATGACCATGACATTCCTGTCTGTGGCCTGTTCTGCCGAAGGCCAATGCTGTGACCGCACTTCCTTGTAGCTGTTGATAGATCGTGAAGGCAAGGTTTCTGATTGGCCTCATGATGTGCCCATATGTATTTTTTGAAGTCACTTTGAACAGTTAAAACAGTCTTTGTATTCCCTGTCTGTTTTCCCATGGCAGTTAGTACCTCTAAAATACTAGCAAAACATTCAGGTTCATGAAAGTTGCCATAAGACAAAGGTGAAAATTTCCTATGAGCAATTTAACATTTAGGTTAAAAAAAACCTTCTCAGGTCATTTCCTCATCAGACTCGTCAGAGAAATTCATAGATACATTAATCCCTGCCCTCTCTATGAAGAATCCATTGAATACTTGAAATAAAATGTCAGAGCCAGTTCTATAGTGCCCTGCATTTGGATAAAGTCATAGATTATTTAATACTCACTTAACTCCCACCTCCAGTATTCTCCTGTTAAAGGAAGTAGCATCATCAGGTTGCTTAATTTAGTAAAAAATATTTACTCAGTGCTGTTGGCCTCTTCACATGGGTGAATAAGCTCCCATAGTGAGCTATAAGCCAGAACGCCCTGCTTTCTAGTACACAAAGTGTTCATTCAGCTCTTCAGTAGATGCACTTAATACCTGGGGCTCACAGACACTGACCTGCAGGGGCCTCCATGTGAGCTGTTCTAAGCTCACTATATGGATCATTGGTGTGGCCCTAGAAGTTCCCTTGGCTGGAGGACAGTGGCTTTTGGCAGGGACTAAGGAGGTAGATCTGCCTGCTGTGCTCCGCCATGTGACTGACCATGCTACCACTCTTCTGTGAGCTTGAGGTTCCACACCTGTGCTCCAGGATGTGGCTTAGGCAGAGAGGGTGTGCCTGGTGGCCAGCAGGGAGGAGGCGCCAGCCACGCCTGCTATGTGTGTGCCTCACAGGCAGTGTGATCGCAGAACACAGGCAATGCGCATTATTTTCCCTGTGCATTCTGAAGAGATGCTTATCATTTCACTGCTTCCAGTTATCCAGAAACTAGTCTTATTTATTTCCTTTTCTTGTTTGGATTGCAAACACTATACACCTTAGTTCTGAAACACAGACTCTTCTATCAACCCTGGGTTTGTTTTGTTTTTATCATAAATGAAAGTGAAAATGCCCCTCAAGGCTACACTCTTTAGCTACACTGTCGTAATTCAGGCAGCTGTCGTGAAATAGGGTGCAGTGGGCATCTACAAACATCTATAAAGCACATTTTTACACACAACAAAAATAAGTTACTGACTGCTGAGGTCTATATCTAGCTGCCTGCTCGAGCCTCATACAATCACAGAGTGCCCTGGGAGTGCCTGCACCACAGGGGCGCCGTGCTCCCCCAGGGGGAGCCCACTGGTACCTTTAGAGCTGAAGGTGCAGTTAGAGGGGGCCTGGCTGGAACTCGGAGTGGCTCTGTGCGCTGGAGCATGCGCCACCCTCCCCAGCCTCCCTTCTCCCGCTCTGCTTCCGGGCACCATGAGGTGAACAGCTGTCCCCTGCTGGGCCCCTGGGCCCTGCTGGCCCACCCTGCAGCCAGCACACGGTGGCCTGAACCATGAGCCAAGGTAACCCTCTCCTCCGCACGCTGTGGGCACGGAGTGTTGTCTCAGCAGTGGGGAAGGTGACCACACCACCAGCCCACTGTCTTGTACTTTAGTAGTTATTTGTTGAACAGTTTTCTGTAACAGCATGCAGTCCATCGCATATTATCTTGTACTCCAAAGGTGTGTTTTTAAATCAACTCTCCTCGTGGATTTTACACTATTCTTCCAATTTTTTTTAGAACATTATTGTAATGACTATGCATGTGTTTTAGTCTGTTTTGCATTACTGCAGGGAAACACCCCAGGCGGGCTAACTTTACTGTCTCCCGCAGTCTCAGAGATTCCAGCACACAACTCTGGAACCATCTAGGCTCTGCTGAGGGCCACCTGGACCGCAGCGTACCATGGCTGGAGCAAGCGCATGTGGACGAAAGCGCATCCCAGACCAGACCCCAAAAGCCAGACACTGTCCTGTGCCCATAGCAACGGCTGCTCAGGCCGAGGCCGGGAGAACACCTGAGCCAAGAGTTGCAGACCAACCTGAGTAACACAACAGGACCTGTCTCAAAGCAACACACAAAACAAAAGCCAGGAAACCTCCCGAGAGATGGTCCTCAGCCCTCCGCATGGCGTGTGACCTCCACTAGGCCTCCCCTCTTAAAGGCCACTACCTCCCAGGACTTACCCTGGGGACCAGGTCTTCCACACATAGGCCTCAGGAAGGACACACACCCTGCCCAACCATAGCAGTGTGTGTGTCTTCACACATTCATGCTCAAATTTTTCATGCATAAATGTTAAGCGTGGAAGAGCATGGTGAAAAGATACACACATTATATAGTTATTATATTTGTTGCACATATATACACGCGCTTGTATAATTTTTTTACTCTTCAGAAAAGATATCATCCAGATGTCTTCCTTGGAATTTACATCTAGCCACGAACTGTGGCAGAGCTTGCTGCCCACGTGCTTGCCAGCTTTTATTTTCACTTCTTCACTTATTAGCTGTGTCCTAATAACTCCATTTATCAAGCACCAGCCGCTAGGCCAAGTGTGTGCCCTCCTTTATCCTTGCACAACCTGTGCGTGTGCATCTCTTTGCATAGATTTGTTTACTATTTTTATTTCTTTTTGAATTGCTTGCTCATCTCCATGCACTAACTTTCCTGCTTGCTTCTGTTTTCTAATGATCTGAAGAGTGCTTTTTCCTCTTTATTTGGAGGTAAGACAGTGGGCTGTGTTAGGGCTATTAAAATTTTTGTCCTCTTTGAATCTTCATTTCTCTATTAAGAATGGGTAGCTTTCCTCTGCCCATTTTAGAGAAGTTTACATTTTAATATACAAGGTGAGCCTTTATGTGATATCAAATTATTGCAGAAGATTAGTTTAAATGTTTTGTGTTGCTAATTAAAATTTCCAGCTATACTAATGACATAGGTAATGCTTTGAGAGCATTACAAGTGGTCACTCAGTCAAAACAGCGAAACTGCGCCTCACTCAAGAATCTCAGGCTGCACTTATCTTATTTATTAACCAGAGGCAGCATCGGGAAAACTAATGATTACTTTCTAATGCAAAATCCTAATAACTTAGTCATTTGAAATATCAAGAGGAATAAAGAATTAGGAAATAGGTAATTGTAAAACCGCAGGAGGTAGAATTGTAATGATAGACATTAGTGAAGTTGCATTTTGTCTTT
>NDGN011552600.1:22550-37479 GCA_002564285.1 Tympanoctomys barrerae | reverse complement strand
ATCTGTTTCTTTTCTCTAGCGGCTTTCAGTATATTGTTCTTGTGCTGGATTTCTGGGATCTTGGCTACTATATATCTTGGTATATTTTTAATTGGGTTTAAGTTATTTGGAGTTCTGTATGCTTCAGTTAACTGAATGCAGCGTGCTTCCTCATATTTGGGAAGTTTTCTGCTCTTATTTCTGCCCTTATTCTTTTTATGCCATTTGAATTGACTCCTTCTTTCTCATTGATGCCTGGTGGTGTCATGTTCATCTTTGCATTGTCTTGCAGGAGATGTATTATGTTTTCCTGCATCCTAGTTGTTTTTAAGAGCTCTTTTCTTACCTTTTCACTGGCTGCAACAGTGTCTTCAGGAGCTGAAACTCTATCTTCACTTTCACTCAAAGAGTTTTGCAAACTTGTGATTGAAATTTTAAGTTATTATATATCTCTTTGACTGTGCTTCATGTGTTCTATTTCTTTCCTGTATTTCTCATTCAGGGAATCTGTTGCTTTTCTAATCTCCTCTAGTTTTTACCAGTATCTTCTTGAGAAGAAGTTATTAATTCTTTTACTTCAGAGATTATTTCTGATCCTCTATATGTGTCTGTATTTGATTCTTTACTTCCAATGCTATTAATTTATAGGTTTCTTTTTTATTTCATAGCTTAATTCTGATCAGAGTTCCTCCATACCTTTCTACTATTGTTTCTTTACTTCAGACACTATTAATTCAGATATTTCAGCTACAGTAGTATCCTCTGCACTTGTTCTGGTTGGGCTTGGGACCTGAAATTGCATTTTATTCTTCTCTTTGTTATTTTGTATAGCACTGTCCTCTGATCCTTGGTGTAGAGCTTTGGTGCAGTTATAACCTTACCATTTACTAAAATTTGGGTGCAGATCTACTAAGTCTGAGTTTATCCAGTTGTGTCTGGCTTGGGTCTGGTTACTGTGCTCAGCTCCTTCCTTTTGCAGCCCTGGGAGCTGAACCTGTTTTCCCCTCTGGCAAGATGTTCTTCTCCTGGATTAGCTGGGTGCTTTTGGCCCCTAGTCTCTCTGCAGGGACTTCAGCTGCAGAGTTTCACCCCAGGCCTGTATGTCAGGCCTGGGTTGGGTCTGGAGGCATCCAGGAGAGCACAGAAGCTCTCCCATACACTCACTGGACCTGGGTTTGGGTGGGACTGTAGGATTCCGGAGAGCGAGGTGGAAGTTCTCACTCACAAGCGGGCTTGGGCTGGTTCTGGAGGGGTGGAGGGGTCCTGATAGCACGGCAAATGTCTCACTCATGTGGTGGGCCTGGGCTTGATCCAGAGAGGTGCAGCGGGCATAGGGGAGTACAGAAGCCCTCCCACACACTCACTGGGCCTCAGCTTGTGAGGTTCTGTAGCTGAATTTCTATTTTCTAAGCAAGTGAAGTTCTCTCCTCTAGTATGCAAGCCTAAAGCCAAAGGCTGTTCATACTCTAACTGCAAGAATACCTGTTTACGATTTTTAAGTACATTGATTCCCAAGCCTGGCAAAGTAAAAGTGGCAAAGTCACTGGTAATTTCTTGGTACTTAAAATTCTAATCTTCTCCAATCTGTCTGCTGCTACTTACTTTATCAGTATCTTTGAATACCTGTTCACACATTCTGCATATGTTTTACAGTTGCATACAATGAAAGACAGAAGGTATAGTTTTCTTATATTCTCTTATCTGGAATATGAGTCTCAATTAATTGTTTTCTAATCACATAACACAAGTGCTAAGAATGTCCAAGAAGATCTTCAGAGGTGGCATGAGAGAAATACCACAGTAATACTGCCTCAATCCTAATGCTTCAGTTTACTTTGTGACATCATTTTGTGTTCTGTTTGTTTTAGATAATTAAGAGCTAATAGTAAAGAAGGAAGGGACCAGGGAGATGACTCAGGAGAATAAGCATTTCTATGGCAAGCACAAGAGCCTGAGTTCAGTCCCCAGTTCTGCCAAAAAGAAAGAAAGAAAGAAAGAAAGAAAGAAAGAAAGAAAAAGAAGTAGAAAAATATATGTAACTAGGGTATGGGTTAGCCCCTTGTGATCTGCCTATAAGCCAAGTCCAGTTTTACCACGATACCATTTTCTTTTTTTGGGCTTTGTTTTAATATTTATTTTTATTAATACATGTTTACACTTCATAATGTTACATCTTTTTCATGTTACACGGACATAACACACATTATTATGGTTTTAGTTTCTTACCCTTTGCTTCCTTACACACTCCCCCATCTCTTAATCTCCTATTTTAAAGAGATATATTTCCAAGATTTCTCTTATTCATCTATTATTTTGCACTTTATTTATAATTTGACTTTTTCATATCAGAGAAATCATGTGAAATTTCAGCTTGTGTGATTAATTTCACTTAACATTATAGTCTCCAGGTGCATTTATTTTTCCCATAAATGATACACATTTGTCTTCCTTGATGGCAGAAAAAGTAGTACTCCCTTATTCATAAATCCCACATTTTGTCTCTCTGTTCATCTGTTAATGCACATACAGGCTTCCTTCAAGATGTAGCTATGATAAGTTCTGATAGTGCCCACTTTGTGTGTGTGTGTGTGTGTGTGTGTGTGTGTGTGTGTGTGCTGTGATAACAGTGTTCAGTAGGGATGAGAGAGACTGTCTGGTTTCCATTTTCATTTTTCTTTGTGTAGGATCTAGCATTTGCCAGGCAGATACTTGGCCACTAAACTATATCTCCTGCCCCTGTCTGGTTTTCAATACCTAAAATATTTGCTACTTGGCTTTTACAGAAAATGTCTAGCTACTACTCAACAAAGCACCTGAACCCCACTGATTTTAGCTTGATTTTCCCTAGAAGACACCTTTCTGCTGCACTTCTATGCTGATGGGTAGTCAATCATAATAATGGGGGGTGTCTTTGCATTGTTGTTCTCTAATCCTAATTCCATTAATTCAACTATCACTAATAAGATATTAGTTCTTATGTACTTGGATAGATTCTTAGAATCAAATACTAAAAACACATATTTGATTCCTGCTTTCATGAAGCTTTAAATATGAAGCATATCCTGTAAAGAGCTGATGAAAATCTTCCCCTAAAATCCCTTTACTGATTGTAAGTCCATACTTTAGGGCAACATTAATCAAACCTAGTGTCTTCCTACATGGCAGCATGTCTGACCAGAAGACAGTTGTCAGGCTTTCTTGTGATCATTTCCTTTAAGGTGGATATCCCGTGCTTCATTTCTGATCAAAGGATCAGTTAAATGAAATCTATGCACATGCACCATGCCATTTTTGTATAGATGTTGCCCATAAAGTAAATCTGACTTGTATATTTATTCCAAGAATGTACATAAAGTATCATTGTTGATAATGAAAGTCTTGGTTTAAAAACTTGAGGGACATTTTCCACTACAAATTATACAACATTTGTTTCAAAATTCATGAAATTTGTCCAACCTGATTGAAAATAAAATTGTGTTGAATTCATCTCATCTTCTGAATTCCAGGAAATATCCACATTTACTGGATTTTAAACACTCATTCTGTCTGTCAGTTTTATCTCAACCATAAACTACTAGCACTTAAAATATGCATAAATACCAGGCAACTTTTAAAACTAGTTTGTTGATGTGTTTAATTATAGGTTGAGGGAAACTGCAATTCATATAACGGTCTAAGAGTCACAAAAATGCAAACAAGAATCAGGACTGGAAAAAAAATTCAATGTCAAAAAATTCAGGTAAAATTATGACTAAACAAAATCTGTAGGTAATAACTGAGACACTTTCAAAATATGTTTCATATTGTTTGTAGTGGCTAGCCAAGATATATGATTCTGGATGGAGACAGATTTCATATCAACATTATAAATAATTTTTTGAAACCTTAACATTTGATCATTTGGACTTTTGACCCAAGAGAAAGTAAAAATTTGGACATTAAGGAAAACAAAACAATTGATATGAAGTTTCTACAATATTTTCTTCCAACCTCATTCTGTTTTTTGACTCCTATATACTCATAGGCAGAGCTAAACATTGCCATATTTTAGACATAAAAATCATTTAGATTGCTATCCCCATTTGTCAGTTTGTCAATACTCATCTGATTATTTGCACTATTTTTATTTTCATAATCTTCAATTCTTTAGTAGTTTCCACTGTTGATCCAAGAGAATAAATCAGAGATGTGTAGCATGATCCCTAAGTTAATGTTTAAATTTAAATTAAATATATTTATTTATTCACTTGCAGTGCTGCAGATTGAATTCCTGGCCCGGCACACACTAGGCCAGCTTGCTACTGCAGAACCACATCTCCAGCCCTAAATTTATTTTATTGTGTTTATGTTACTGGAGTGATGTCATGTTTTGATCGATTGCATGATCTTGTATAATTAAGTTAAATATCCCAATCCCTTCAGGTATTTATTCTTTCTGTGATAAAAGTTTTCTTTATTTTTCTTTTCTTCTTTTTTTAAAAAATGTACTTCGTATAGAATCTTACTATGCAGCTCAGGCTTGTAGTAAACCTTCTGTTTTCAGCCCCCTCAGCATCACCACGCCTGGACTGTGTGACTGGCTCAGGGTGCCTGGGGGCGGGGCTAGTGCAGCATGTGGTGCCAGGGATAGAACCCCGGTCCTTGAACTTTAGCAGGCACTTAGTCTGCTGAGCTATCTCACCCACCCATGTGGTAAAATTTTTCAAAATAGTTTCTTCTAGATTTTGATATTTACAGTTTATTATTATTACCTATACTGCCCTTACAGTACAGCATCACATCAGAACCTTTTACTTCTAAATAGTAACTATTGCTAAGTCTCTCCCTCTCCCTGTCTCTTTCACTTCAGTATTGCTGGCCTCTGAAAAACAACAAATCTGCTCTCAAGCTCTACTAGATGAACTTATTTTTGTTGTTTAATTCACCGTATGAGTGAGATCCTACTTGTTTTTCTGTGTGTGATATACATTAATTGACATAATGATCTCCAGTTCATGTTGTTATAAATGGCAAGTTTCATTCTTTTCATGGGTAAATAGTATTGTGAATATATACCACATTTCATGTATTCATCATCGATTGATGGGCACTTAGGTTGTTTCTTTTCTAAGCTGCTGTAAGTAATGTTGCAAGAAACACAAAATGGCAGGTATCACTTTAACATACTACCTTTATTTCCTTTAAATATATACTCAGGAGTGATACTGAAGCTCATGCTGTTTTCCATAATGTCTGCAGTAATTTATATTCCACCAACTGTAGGAAGTCCAAGAGTTTCTTTTCTTCTACATCTTCACCACTATTTGCTATTTTCAGTTGTTTTGAGGCTAGCCATTCCAATGAGGGTGACAGGATGTTTCACTGTGATTTTTAATTTACATTTTTTTTGATGACTGATGATGCCGAAAGGTCTCTGCAATGAAAATTACAAAACATTGTGAAATAAATTGAAGAGAACACACAACAAATTGTATGACTCTCATGTCTGTGGTTTGGAATAGTCAATATTATTGAATTTTCTATTGTTCCCAATGTGATCTACATATTCAACACTATCCCTACAAAAATGGCATTCTTTATAGAACAAGGGAACACATCCTAAAATTTATACAGCGCCACAAACACATTGAGCATTCGATACTGAATTGAGAAAGAGCAGTTTAAGAGGCATTAGCTTAGTTTGGTTTTGCTGTATATTACAAAGGTGTAGTGATCTACATAGCATGGTATTAACATAAATCCCTACACATAGAGCAATGGAGGAGAATAAAGAGCCTAGAAGCAAATCCAGCCACTGGTAGTCCTCAGACATGCAAAGAATAGGCACTGGAAAAACAATGGCCTTTTCAATTAATGATGCTTGGTAACTTACCTAGCCATATATGCACAAGAATCATAATAAACCCTTTTATCTTACTAGTTACCAAAGTAAAGTCAGGGCTGCTGAGATAGCTTGGTGGTCTAAAGTAAGCTTAGGCAAATGCACAGGGACTGCAGTTCAATCCCCTGCACCACATGCTGCACCAACCCTGTCCCCCTTGGTGGGCTGAGCCGGCTACAAAAATAAATAAATAAATACATACATACATACATAAATAAGGTCAAAATTGATTAACACATATGAGTTGTAAAACAATGAGACTGTCGGAAAAAACACCAATTTAATGCTTGTGCACATTGGAATGGGTAAGGCTTTCTTGCATTAGACCTCCAAGGCACAAGAAGTAAAAGTGAAAGTTGATAAATGAAATGATATCAAATCTAAAAGCTTCTACACATCAAAGAAAACAACAAGAAAGAGAGACAGTCTACAGAATAGGAGAAAAGCTGTTCCAACTGTGTATCTGACAAGGGTTTGATATCCAGCACACATAATGAAGGAATTCCAAAACTCAATAGCAAGAATACAAATAATTCAATTTAAATGAGCAGTAGACATAAAGAAACATTATAAACCTCAAAAGAAGGTATATAAGTGGTCAACAGGTATATGAAAAATGTGCAATATCTATTTATTTTATGAGCATTCCTTTTATAAACTCTTGTTAGTGTAAATTCTGGGACTATATGGAATTATAAAAGCACAGGTCATATAATATTCCTACCTTATCAATAATACTAGAAAATATTAATATGGGTGAATAAACATAATAAAACACAATAATGAAGAATAGAGGGTTCTTAATATAGCTGATACATACTATATAGTTTCTAGAGAGACAAACATTGCCATTCATTTGGTCTTCTTGGACATGCAGTTCTAACCCCAGATTTCATGGTATAGTTGAGTTCTGCCATGTAAGCTTCCTGTATTCTTTTTTATTTGCCAATATATTCACCTTCATAAGTCATTTTAAAATTATTTTTATAAAAAGTGGAATTTATTTATTTATTTTTATATATTTAGTACAGGGTCTACAGGGTCTCATTACACAGATCAGACTTGTAGTGATCCTCTTATTTTCAGCCTCCCAAGCCCTGGGATTACAGGCTCACACCACCACACCCATAACTGGTCTCAGCACACCCCGGGAGCAGGGCTGGCACAGCCCACCAAGAATCGAAGCCCAGTCCCTGTGCCTGCCTAAGCAGGCACTTTAGTCTGCTGAGTTATCTGGCTGGCTCTTTACTATCATAAAATTATGATAACTTTTTTCTTTATTTTTCCCTCTTTTTTATTCTTTTGATTTTTATTTTCTGTTGTATTTATCTAATCTATTAATTTTCTTTAACTGACTTTTATTTCCTTTCAATTTGTGTTCTTCATTTTTCAAATTTTACTTCTTTTGCTCTCCAATTCCTCACCCCTTCTATCTTTACTAGCATTATTATTAGACAACTTTATCAACCTTTAGCTATTTAATTAATTCTATATTATTAATGAATTAGTTTCTATTTTTAGTAACGGTATACAGTTGCATTTAGTAGATATTTACTGTGTGCCAATATTTGGTATGCCTTTGGGTCTATGTTAATATTACGTATCCCTTCCTTATGTTTAAGGGAGATAAAGTGATAGCTTTCATTGGTTCTCATGGTATTTCAATATCGACTTTGTCTCTGACTGTATTATTTTTGCTGATTTTGTTGCCATTGCCAGAGCAGCAGAGTTGTTGTCATTGCTTTTGACTTTATGCCAACATCTGGTTTGAAATTGTGTCACCAAAATACTGTGTCATCAAAGTTTCAGTGGCACAATCAGTGAGTGCACAGCATTATTGTGTCGTCATTTCTAGAGAACTGGGTGCTATGACAATTACATCGCACCTCTCCTTTCCAAATTAACAGAAGGCTTTAGACCTTTGAAGAGAAATAAAAGGCATATAGTTAGCCACACCTGGAATGAATTACAGGAAAGTGAACACTAAATAAAGAAATCTTCATGCTAGCCACAAATACTTGCCAGTATAAGCAACCCACAAACTTTAGTGTGCAAGCACACAGACATATACACACAACACACACACACACAAAATTACAAGATGAGGCAAAAAAGGCATACAAAACCATCAAACTTCTCATGAGACATCTAAAGGAAGTCAAAAGCCAAAGATCAGAATTTTATAGAATAATAAAAGATGTCTAAAAATAATAAAGAATAAATAAATAAATAAATAAAGAATAATAAAAGATGTATAAAAATAATAAAACCTCAGATTAATAAGGCATCCAGTGAACTCAAAGATGGTATAAATAAATAGATAATAGATTAATAAATAAAATGATCAGGGAGGTAACAGAAAATACTATGCAAAATCTAGCTAGGTTAAGTGAAATGATATAAAACATGAAAGATCAGTTTAGCAAATAATTAGTTTCCAGGAAACAGTACCAACTAGAAATCCAGGGAATACAAAATAGAAAAAGAAACATTATTGAAAGTATAGGCAAAAGTATCCCATGTGAGGACAGAATGTCAGAACCAGGGGACAGGGATGCTACAGCTGACCATGGACTCGGATGTGCCTTAAAAACAATAAGAGGCTATGTGAAGGGATGTCAATAGCTGCTACGTGATACAATAAAATTAATTGGAATGAATAAAAAATTAGAAGAAAGCATAAATAGCATAAAAATCTGTTTACAGAAATAATAGTAGACAATTTTAAATAGGGAGAGAGAATTCAACATAGAAAAGTAACTCATATAACAACTAAAAGAGCCAAAATGAGAAAAGAAATTCTCCATGATGTACTATAGTCAAAATCCCAGGAGTCCAATTGAAGAAATCACTCTTAAAACATCTTAGAGAAAAAGAACAGAACAGTTATAAAAGGAAAACTATTAGAATTACAACAGAATTCTCACCATGAACTTCACAGGCTAGGAGAGGTTGGAGTGAAGTATTTCAAGCCATAGAAGAAAGCTTTCAATGCAAATTGATGTATCTTGCAAAACCATCTTTCTAAATTGATGGAGAAGCAAGGTTGTTCCATGTCAAAGGGCGCCTTAAAAATTAAGGACTGCAAAACCATTTCTACAAAAAATTCTCAATAATATCCTAGAAAGAGGCAATAAAGCTAACGATGCTAATGAAATTATATATAAGGTAAGTAATGGGGGGAAGGAATCAGCAATGCAAAATAATCAAATGACAAGAATTAGTCCTTACTTTTCAGTAACATGTCTCAATGTGAGTCGTCTCAGTTTCTCCACCAAAGGGCAATGATTGGAAGATTTGATTAAAAAGCAAAACTCAACAGTATGCTGTATACAAGAAACAAATTTAATCCAAAATTAAATTCATAGACTAAATATAAAAAAGATGGAGAAAATATTCCATGTAGTGGGAGCCAAAATACAAACAGGAATAACTAGCCTATTTGCAAAGTGGATTTCAAGTCAAAACTGAACACTGGTCAGAAAAATGTCATTATTTGTTGGTTCAAGAAATAATTCAACAGAAGGCAATCACAATTATAAATATACAAGCATCAAATACAATTATACCCAATCTCACAAAACACACACTATTGGACATAAATGATCTGAGATATATATATATATATATATATATATATATATATATATATATCAATACCCCTATCTTGGTTACTTTTCTTTTGTTGCTAAAACAAAATACCCAAAATTAAGGAAGGAAAGGTTTATTTAGCTCACATTTTCTGGAGGTTTTAGTCATTATTAGCTGGCTCCAAGGCAGGGTGGCACATGGCAGGGGGCAGCAGTTCATGGTGGCAGAATGCAACAAAGGCCAGAAGATCAGAAAGTGAGGGGCAAGCAAGCCTCTTTTCCTCCTTAAGGTAAGCAGGCTAGCAGTCCTAGGGCAGGTTTGTTGATAACACTCATCCTATCTCTCTGTGTCCTCCTCTTGCACAAGCTGAGGATATTTACAAAGCAAAGAAAGCTCCCTGCTGAGTCACTTGGTTAAACTTCTAAACTTCTCAAGTTCACACAATGAATCAACCATTATAACATTCTAGGGCATAAACAGCCACCTGGAGCTCATCCTCTACATGGAAGATGGAGAACTGCTTAGTCACTTAGTTAAGCTTCTGAACTTCTCAAGTTGACATAGTGCATCAACCTTTACAACTCCACTACAAAAATTAAACATCAACTAGAAAAATTAAGGAGTTGACCAAAGCTCTGCTCAAATGCATTTAGTACATATCTACCAAGTATATTACCCAACAACTGAATACACATTCTTCTCATCAGCATGTGGATCTAGGGCCGCAAGATAGCTCAGTGGACTAAGAGCCTGCTTAGGCAAGTTAAAGGACCACTGGATTTTGATTCTGGCAACACACGCCTCACCAGCCCTGCCCCCAGGCATGCTGAGCCAGCCCCAGAGACTGGGCATGGTCTGATGGTACAGGCCTGTAATCCCAGTGCTGGGGAGGCTGTAAACAAGAGGATCACTATGAGTCCAAGCTGCATAGTAAAACTATACTGGTTGACACATTGTGTCAAGTTGAAAAGTTTAGAAGCTTAATTAAGTGACTCAGCAGGATCCAGGATTCTTAGTTTGTAAATATCCTCATATTGTGCAAGAGAAGAGCATGGACATTGTGTGAGTTTTACACCTGCAGCCTCAGGGTCGCTTGTTTATAATATAAGAGGAGAGAGAAGCTTGCTAGAAGCCACAGCTGCATAAAAAGGAATCAGAATTATCCCATTTATGTTATCAAACTATGGCAAAAGAAAAACAGAAATCAATGGCAAAAGATACCACAGAACTTACGCAAACACATAGAAATTAAAAAGTACAGTCTGGAGTAATCAGCATGTCACTGAGGAAATCAAAGAAGAAATCAGCCAATGGTGCTGGAGAAACTGGCAACCCATGTGGAGAAGCTTGAACCTAGACCCATGTATCTCAGCATGTACTAAACTCAAGTCAGAATGGATCAAAGATTTAATTGCTAAACTTAATCGGTGGGGCAATAAAATAGGAAATATCTTGAGGACACAGGTGAAGGATAGAGTTTTTGAGCAGAACCCCAAGTGCAGAAGAACTAACATAAAGAATCAGCAAATGAAGCCATATCAAATTAAAAAGGGTTTGCAGAGCAAAAGAAACAGTCACCAGAGTGACAAAACAATCTGTAGAATGGAAAAAAGAATCCAGTTACGTTTAGGACAAAAAATTAGCACCTAGAATGTATGGAGAACTCAAAATTTAGGCCATCCCATAATCAAAATAAAGACACAAATGAAAACAGGCCACCAAAGTGAATAGACAACTTCTCAGAAAGAGTAAAAATTCCCAATAACTATAGGAAGAAATGTTGAACATTTCTAGCCATTAGAGAAATGTGTGTTAAAAAACACCAAGATTCCATCTTATTTCAGAGGGATAGCTATCATCAAGAAATCAAGTAATAACAAATTCTGGAGGGTATGCTGGAGAAAGGGAAGCCTTCGACATTGTTGCTAGGAATATGAATTGGTACAAACATATGGAAATCAGAGTGGAGGCTCCTTAAAAAACTATAAATAAAATTTCCATTCAAACCAGATATTTCCCTTCTAAGTCTCTTCCCCCGAGTTTAAAAACATATTACAGTAATGAATGCTTGCTCATGTTTATAGCTGAACAACTCACAATAGCTCACTCTTGGAAGCAGCTTAGATGTCCATCACCAGAAGGGTAGAAAAAGAAAAGGTGGTATTTAGACACAATGGGGTACTTCTCTCCCTAACACAGGATGAGTTTGAGTCATTTGGAGGAAAAAAGGTGCGATCTGAGGCCATAATGTTAAGTGAAATAAATCAGGCACATAAGCTTAAGTATTGCACAGATTCTCTTACACGAGGAACTCAAAGTATAATTTCAAGACCAAAATGAAAGAGAAATAGAAGGAAACAGGCAAACCTATTTTGCAAATGTGATGAAGGCCAAGAGATGGAGCAAACATGGAGGAGGGTGGCGAAGGTTTTGTCTCAATCATTTAGCTGCGCCATGTGCGTGCAATACCCCCATGATTAATGTGACCGTTACGTGCATGTAGTGATAGAAATAAAATGCCATTTAAAAAGACATAGGCTATTTTCGATGTCACTTGTGTAGAAAGTAGGAAGGAAATTCAAACAAACCATTTGCATGATTTATAACTGCAGTTGAACTCAGCAGACCAAGGGACTACACAGACTGGAGGCCAGCAGCGCTGTGATCGTGGTGGCAACCGAATGAAGTATGGCCGCGCAGTTCAGCAGAAAACGAGGCTCCGATGAAGGAAGGGGAGGCTCATTCCTCTTGAATTTAGATCCTACAAAAACTATTATGCCTTGAAAACTAAACAGTTTTGGGCATAGATGCCTACAAAAACTAACACCAATTATTTTTAGACTAAAAGTTTTTTTTTCATTATGACATGTTCAGAATTGTCCTGTAATGAACTAGAAGGCCAGAATTCTATTTCAAGTGCAAAATATGCATTCCATACAGTGCTTCTTTTAATTCAACATGACTGTGTATTTACCCAAAATGCTGTCTTTCCACCTCGTGGTGTTTTCTTCTCTTTGCATTCACCCATTTTGGTATCCACCCATTAGTTCTCAGCCAGTGATCTGATCATGTGTATGTGTGGCTACGATTATTCTCTAGTACTTCTAAAAACAAAACCACTAATCTTTCTTGCTAGAGCCTCTTAACCAATATTCCTTCTTTTGGAAAGAAATCTTCAAAGTTTGAGCTCATAAGTGAACCCTTTTTGAACATGCCACAGTTAATGTATTTTACCTTCATGATACTTTTTGTTAATTTAATATACAACGTGCAAAAAAACCCCCAAAACCTCTGGGGAGAACTTGGGTGTGAAAAGTACAATATAAAATCCAATACTATTGTTTTTAAAATATCACTGATTGTATTTTCACATAAAATAAATATTCAAGAACTAAAAGTGGAAAAAGAAAGAAAAGGTTAGGAAGATTTATTAAATAAGGGAAACCCTGAGGTGCATTTTTAAAAGTAGAAAAAAATTACACAACACAATATGACAAACCAAGTATTCTGATTAAATAAAACATTTCCATTACAAATCCATGGCTTATTTACTAAGGCTGAAGAACCAGCTCAGGTATTTATAGGAAGATCTGACTCTGGTATGTTTGCTGAACAGTTAAAGGAAAGAAGAATTTTGGTCCTAGTAGTTAGCCCACAGCTGGGTTTAATAATGAAGAGTGTTAGGATATTCTATGTGGCATGTAAGACAAACCCAGGGAGGTTTATTTAACTATGGTCCATGGCCAGAGACAACAGAGATAATGACCAGTGAGAAATATCTATTTCATTCCAGTCCCAGAGTCTAGCGAAAAGGTTATGTTATAAACGTACACATAATTTAAAGGAATCTTTTAGTCACAAATCAACACTTTCTATTGCTTCCTCATTTTTTATTAAAATAAGTGAAACTCGCTACTAAGGGATTAAGTATCTCAAGCAAAGAAGAATGATAGAACTACAGGAAAGAACGGGCAGAACAAAAGTTCAGAAGGAAGAATAGAAGACGAATATGTGGTTTCACTTTTAGGAATTTTATTCATTTAGTATTTATACAGGAGCCCTTGAAATATTAAGATTAAAGGATGGATAGCTCAGCACAGTTTCTGTGAGTGGGATTTGCTGAGTTTGATTTGGTCTTTGAAAATATAGTTTTACAAACAGAACATACGCTAAGTTCACTTACAATAGTAACTTTAGTGGAAACCCTAAGGTACCTTGCCTTATTGTCAGATGAAAATAATGATGCTAATACCACTGTTATTCCTATTAAAATATTTTCCTGAGTTTTTGACAAATTGATCTTCCCAGTGGTTAGAATGCTCCTTGTGAACCCACTGAGGCATCTCTTTTCAAATCTATTGACCAGTTTAGCAAGGAAGTTCCTCTGTTGGCCTTTGTAAATGATCAGAAGGTGTCATAGTTCTTATCAGAGCACTCTTTGCTGCTCTGATTTCCAGTTCCCTTCTTGAGTCAAAGAGCCAAAGGCTGCATCTTTCTTTTTAAGATGACCTTACACAGTTTTTCCTGTTTTCTTTTCAAGAAGCTTGTGTCCCTGCATCTGATTCTGCGGATGCTCTGTTTCTGGTACAAACTCCCCCTTCCCCACCCCAGTTCGAGGCAGATAGAATTGAATCTGAGCAATGTGAGGAGGACAATTAGCCTCGCCCTCTCTGGCTCCTCCCCCCAGCAGGCCCTCTCTTGGCACTCCACCTTGTTAGGAGCAGCATTGGGAGCCAAATTTCCAATCGCATTCATTAGATGAACGTGCAGGTCTAGATTGCACAAATGTGCTCACATGCTCGGGAGTGACTCAGACTCAAGACTTGGGACACTTATTTCTCTCTTTCTGTTTGGTGTTTCTCTGGAGATTTCCAACTACAAGACTTCCTCACCGCATGGAATAAAAGGAAAGCTGTATTGACAAGATGAGGAGAAGTAAAAGGCCTCAAACCGGGCTAAATAAAATTTATGTAGAAAAATGCCATCTGTTCTTGGAGGTGCTGTTATTGGCTATGGGCTTTGCAAATAGCAACCTGCCTACTTCTGACAGGCCTAGGTGGGCCATGGAGAGCAGACGGTAGATGGGGAATGCGAGGCACCCATAATTCATGCTCACAACACTTGCGCGGTGACCAAGTAGGTCAAGCAAGATTACAACAGGAACCTGAGAACAAGACTTAGAAACACAGAATTCTGATTTGTGCTACTATACAGCCAGCCTAGAGTAACCACCGCTAGAAAGAGCTGCTGGCACGAAACCCTGCCCCATCTCGATGTGGAGAAGCCAAAGAGAAGCAACACTTAAGATTGCTTCTGTTGGTTCTGTAATCAGAAATAATGTTTTAAACCAATTAGTAGGACAGTTTCAATAACTAATGCATTGCATATTGTTGTCTTCATAGTCGTTATTCATAACACAAGATGCAGACGTGATATCCTGTCCAAACACTATTAGTACAAATCTTTCTTCTCATTGAA
>NDGN011552600.1:0-11460 GCA_002564285.1 Tympanoctomys barrerae | reverse complement strand
ATCAATAATATTAAACATTCTAATATTTTAGTTTCCATTCCATTTGATGTGTGTATGTCTGTATTAGCTTATGTCTCTTAGCAATTTCTCTTTATTAAAGATTTATGTATTTCTCATAAATGAAAACTAAACAACTTGTCCCTGGATGTATTACTATACATTTTTCTTTCACCATCTACATTCATTTGTTTATGCCACATTAAAGGACAGTATATTCATAACTTTCCCATACCTGAACAAATACCCAACACTCATGACTTACAGGAGGAGAGATTTAGTTTGGTTTCTGGTGTCAGTCCATGATTAGCTGGTACTAAGAAGAAATGACATGGCAGTGTGACACTGAAAGAAAGGTGCTCACCCTTCCATGGCAGGCAGGAAGCTGAGCATGAACAGAGACTTCAGAGACAAGAAAACATCCTTCCAGTTCAAGTCCACAGTTCCCACCTCCAACTGGTCCCTAAAGCACATCTAGCTACTGAGCGCGAAGTGGACACATGTGGTGCAGACTTGTTAGAGCTAAACCTTCATCCTCAGTCCTGTTGCCCTAAAGGGCCATGTCCATGACATTATGCAAAGCTCATTTAGTTCATCTTTAATACGTCTGTTTGGACTGAGGATGGAACTCAGGACCTTGTGCTTGCAGGTAGGAGCTTATGCTGCTGAGCTCTATACCTGGCAAGAGAAGCCATGTCTTAAGAGTTTCATCCTAAGAGGACTTTACTGAGAAGTCCAAGTTCAAAGTCTCCTCTGAGACTGAAGGAAAACTCTTATCTGTGAGCCCTTGTAAGAATTACAGAGAAAGTTCAATACTTCCAAAATATAATGACATATAGTAAGCATTTCTATTCCAAAAGAGCATAGGAAGGAATGGAAACATTGGAAACTGAATAAGGCCAAACACTAAATTCTGCAGCTCCACATCCATCACCTGGGAGAGATTGTATTAAAATGTGAGTTCTTCAGGGCTGGGAGAGAGCCCCACTCCTATTGCTTGGCTGGTTACAGTGCACATGGCTTCTCTCCTGGGTTGGCTCTGCTCACTGCCTCCAGCTGTCTTCTGCAGGCATGTCCTATTTCTTTTATTATTACTGGGGGTTCTCTACTTGGCTTCACTCTCACAGTCTCCCATGCTACCCTCTCAAAGAGTACATTGTATGGTTTCCCAGATCCTGTTTTGAAATTTGAATGAAAGCCTCCAGGACTCCACAACTCCTACATTCTCCATGCCCAGAACCCGGAACTTTGTGCATGATGCTAGAGTCTACTTTCAGCTTGAGGAGCAGCTACCCCCTTGGACCACAACAACAGTGGCTTCTGAGTACCTTGACTCACTGTGAAGTGAGTTGCTAAGAACCAGTTCTCTAGACAATCCTTCTGGAGCAAGGGGCCCAGGGGCTTTCTTTTCAAATAAAAGGTTGATGCTTTTATACCTTTGAGTTTGTGATGGGTGAGGTCTTGCTCATTTCTGAGATACCTTCAATCCATTTTTCCTATTGTCCTATGCAGTGTACGTGGCTTCTTTACAAAGCTAATCTTTTCAGCAACAAAGCCCTCCATTATCTCTCTTTGTACATCTTCCTTTCCTGCTAATCTGTGACTTTTTCAAATGATTTAAGCTGGCTTTTGGTCCTGATTCCCTTTGTAGAGCTGACTAAGTAGCTCTATACCTGGCAGTATGCATGCCACGGTATGAACTTTGGGCAGCTTGTAAGTTTTTTTTCTCCAGATTAATTAGTTTGCCATATTTGAACTCAGCCTCATATAAAATATCAGGGCACAAGTAAACTATAGACAAATTCTTTATGAGAATATAACACGAATGACATCTAGTCCAGTTGCTAATACAATTCTTTTTTTATTTTTATTTATTTATTTATTTTTTTTGTGGAACCAGGGATTGAACTCAGGCCCTCGTGCATGCCAGGGAAGCACTTATTCCACTGAGCCATCTCCCTGACTCCACTAATACAATTCTTATTCCCTTCCAAACTGTCTGAGCCTGACCTTTGCTGTTTGCATTCCTATCAGCCTTCTGGTCTGAGCTTCAGCCAGCATCTTTCACAAGTCTCTGTTTTCGGCATTCCAGGTTTGATCTAGTCTGCATCTCCACAACTTTCTAAACTCCTCCCTTAAACCAATCAAAAGGTTTGGGTCAAACCAGTTGAGAAGGCTTCTGAGCCACATGGCTAGGTACAGTGATAACAATGAGCCCATTCATTATACCAGAATCTGTCATGGTCACTTTCCCAGCACGAGGACAAAACACCCAATACCCACAGCTTAATGGAAGAGCGGTTATTTTGGCTAATGCGTTCAATCCATAGCTGGCTGGATACAAGGCAGAAAGATTAGGACAAAGGGGTATGGTGGAGAAAAGGCTCTCTAGTCACAGAAGCCATGAAGCAGACATGAAGGGAGGAGTCAGGGACAACAACAGCCCCGGTCGGTTCAAGGCCCCAGTGCCCCACTGCCATGCTCTATAGAACTTGTCAGTGGATGAAGCACTTATGATTATAGCATCTCCATGGTGCAATTACTTCAAACACATGAGATGTAGAGGGAAAGGTAGCAATAACTAAAGCATAAATGATAGTAATGATTGACCTTTTTGAGTGTTTACAGGGCAGTTTTCACCCTTTGAAATTACTGACTTACAATTCTAATGAGAGGTATTTATAGCTATGACTTATTTTCCAATGAATAAAACTGAGGTATAGAAATGTTAAGCAGCAAAGGGACAGGCTCCTTATCATTCAGCTTCTTATGGACAGGTTGCATTTCTTGTCTTAACTTATGGCAGATTGTTAGGTCTAAACTCTGAAATAGGCTGTCCTGTTTTCTATGATTGATTGTGCAGTATTAATGTTTTAGACTAAATCTGTCATACATATTTTACAACCTCAAGACTTGTGCTATTTGATTTTATTTTATAATTTCTGAACTCTTCCCTAAGTACATTAAAGATAAACTATATAATAAATTATGTTTAGATATTTGCTATACTGTTTTTAGAAATGATGTTTAAAAAATTGAAGGCCTCTGTTGTGTTATACATTAAAATTTATTCCAAATGGTTTAAAGATCTACCTGCCAAAAATTATATAATTCACTTCTTACTAGAAAATCATACATTGTATCAGCATGTTCATTTAGTACTTTTTAAAATAATCATTTTGTAACTTTGCTATCAATTTGCATGAACTTCCTTTATTACTCAATTTTCTGTGTTTATAATTTTTATTCAGGCCAGCCTGCTGGTAGTGCTTTTTTTCCTCCTTAAAAACCAGATAATTAACTCTTGCATTTCTATACCACTGGCTGTGCTAGACTATTGCTTGAAGAATCACGAATTTTTAAATAATTCCTGCCTCCCATTTACCTTGTAACATGCTGCATAGAGTTCTATAGGTAAGATGCAGAACAGTAGTACATCAACGCCTGCAATTCAGAGCATCTGCCTGTGTTCAGAGGCAATTCTCCATGTTATTCTCCTATTAGCACATGTTATGAACAGAGGTACAAGCAAACTCTGTTCTAGGCTGTGTTTTTAGGAACATTTGTATAGCTCATGGCCTTACACAACACAGATAGCATCTCCCTGTAGAGCAGAAAGTGGATTTCTTTATTGCCCTGTGTAATAAAGATAGGGCCTCCATTTGACATAAAAAAGTTAGATGTATTTCATACAGTCCTTTGTGGAAGATTTGGGACCTGACTCTGGGGTGTTCACATGAGGCATGAATATACTGTGCTCACAGCATTCACCTGGTTACTCCATACCACCTCCACAGAACTTTAGATGTGAAGAAAACTGATGAAGTGTGAAATACATTGAGTCCTTTGTCCCTGACCAAAGGATCCTGCCTCTTCTGCATACAACCATGGAACTGTGGTGGGCTAGCTTGTTAGTTTGGAAGGATAAAACCTAGTCCCTTTAAGAGTTCTTGCTGCTGTCCTTATGATTTTTAATTTTATACTTATATTGAAGTGGATCTTTATTTATCTACTATATCTAACACTCTTGGCATACCTCTTAGTTTTTATTTGAAAGGAAAATCATTTCTGGTATCAGCAAGATTAGGTTAAAATTTACCCTCCATTTTAATTATATTGAAATGAGAAAACCTTTGAGTTTCCCCACTGAACCTCAAAAACTAATTTTAAGTAGCCCAGATATCTAACATTTTATATCAGACGATCTCAGACATAATTTCCAGTTTTATTAACATGTATAAGGTTGCTAGTGATGCAATTTCTTTTGTTTATAGCTGTCTACCAGTTTTATCACGCTTCTGTATATATCTTTACTCTCATTTCTATTTTCTTTTGAACTGTTTGGGGGTTTTTTGCCTAGATTTTTCTATTATTTTGTGGCATAAATTTTCTTTTAAATATCAGCTTTAAAAGGCCAGAGAGATAGCTCAGTGGTGCAAGTGCTTACCTAGCAAGTACAAGGTCCTAGATTTGATCCTTGGTAGCAAAAAAAAAAGGTGATTATCAGCTTTTGTGAGATTCCATTGATTTTGAAGAAAGGTCATTATCATTCTCTATATATTTGGTAAATTTGATTTTGAAATATTTAAGAATTTATAGTTTATTTCAAATGACTCAATTTTCACAGGGTTCATAAATAGCAACAATAAAATGGTATCCGTTGGCTGGCTATGATGCAAGGTAAAGACACTACCACAACCTAGCTTTCACTCAAATTCTGGTTTTCTTTTCATATCAATTGACATTGTATCTCTAGTTTTTAAAATTCTTACACTATCACATATTTGATCCTAAAAAGTTATGATCACCATTTTTAAAATGTATTTTGTACAGGGTCTCACTACACAGATGGGACTTGTAGTGATTCTCCCGTTTTTAGCCTCCCTAGCACTGGGATCACAGGTGCGCTCCTCCATACCCAGTCTCAATCACCGTCTCAGCAAGCCCAGCGGGGTGGAGCAGGAATGGTACACTGGGGAGCAAATCCTGGTCCCTATGTCTGCCTACGCAGGAACTTTAATCTGCTGAGCTATCTGGCTGGCCCTTGATCACCATTTTTACAAGTATATGTATAACAGTTATATGCACATTAAAATTATTTTGATTCTTAAGTAGTAAATACTGTTATGATTTTCTTTAAATGTATTATTTCAGAATTTTGCAGCTAAACAGAACTGAGTTTAAGTCTTGACTCAAGAGTGATTGGTCACTTGTGTTTCCACATATAAATAGCAACCAATCTTGAGAAGAAGTGCTCATTCTCATGACTATCTTCTCAGTGGTTAATGCCATTGGTGTAGTCTGGGAAAGAATTCTCATTACTTACAGCATTTTAATAACAAACCTACTGCTTTGAGAAAAAGCCCACTTTCCATGGTCCTCTTCTAGATTTACACCCATGAGCCATAACAAACCCTTAGTGCCATTCAGGGTCTTCCATCTACAAATGTCCCCCGTCTGCAACAGCCAAAGGAAACCCCTCCTGCCCTGTGTCTTTCACTTTCACTTCCAGTCCTCTGCTCACCATTTTTTTTAAGTTGTTCTTTTATCACATTCCTTTTAAGATTTAAAAAAAAACCAAAATAGTGATAGAAAATAAAAACATTATAAATGATCAGCTCACCAAATTAGCTATCTGAAGTTATAATGGAATCCCACAAAGGCATCCCCATCTCATAGGAAGTTAAGTTGCAGTGAGTCCTTGAGTTTCTCCTCTTTAGATGCCTTACTGCCATGATTTCTCTCTAGAAGCCCTTGAACATTCCAACAGGAACATGATCTGTCCCAAGCATTTCACTGTTATAGACCCTCACATGTGTCATGTTTGCCTGTTATTGACCACTCTCATCATAACTAATGGAACTATGTTTTATAGATAAGGAATTCTATCCAGAAATATGATACTTTTATTTTTTCTTGTCTCATGCCCTGTGGTAGATGTGACTCAACTAACTTCTTTCAACAAGTAGGAACAACATACACACTTTCTAGATGTCAACAGCATTACCATTAGGAACTGATCACAGTGCTAAATGCTTGGTGTGTATTACCTGAAGGCTTTCCAAGTCATTTGTTGATACATTCTTTTGACACCTGTGTTTAACTGGCAGAGCTACTGAAGACTTGCAAGATGATGTCATTTCCCCAAAGCCACATAGATAAATTGGTGGATAACCTCACCAGGAAAGACACTAGATGGCAAGGAACAACTAAGTAGAAGAGATGGGAGGCACTGAGGGGAGGAGGTCACCATACAATAAAATGATGTAGTGAAGGCAGTGGACATAAAATTGCCCAGACAATGGTTCTGTTTAGAACTTACAAAAAGAAGTCCATGGACCTACCACTTAGAAAGAAGGATGGGAAGCTAGCTAGTAGCTAGCTTCTCAATAAAGAACAATGTAGTATACAACTCTGTCTTAAGGAGGGACTTGTGCTAAGGTGGAGCAATGCTGTTCTCTAATTAAGGGGCCCCTTAGAGGTGTGAAGATGGTGGGGGCTGAGGATGCTGCAGCTGAGCCATTGGTTTGTGGACAATAAATACCCAGAATTCTTTACTGAAGATAGAAATCTGGAAAGCATTTAAGGAGCCTCTGTGTGAATCTCCACCAAGATTGTGGACTGAAAAGAGAAGGAGATATTATAAAGTTAAAGTTAGGAGTCCTGGTGGAATAACAGACAATGAGACCTGAGAGAGAGGAAGAATCAAAACCTGACCCCAAAGGACATAAAAGTAGAGGAAAAATTTAAGTGGCCCCAGTCAGATGTGCTAACCCTAAAACAGCACAGGCTATAGTTTCGAGGGACATATTTACCCAGTGTCCTCTTCTCAGAAACATTTCCGCATCAACCTTGCAGCATTCTCCCCGTGCTCTACACTGTTTCTAATGCTCTGGAAGTGGTGAAATGTAAAAGTATAGCACTAAAATATTTTCCTCTTTTCCATGACTTTCATGGCCAAATTCAGCTTTCTACTGAGTTCCACCTTGTATCTGCATTTCTTTGACAGTTCCCTTTTTTAAGCCTTTATACAATTCTATTTTTATTTGTAAAAATAATATCTGACTAAAGCTGTTTTAATTTTTAAATTTTTAAAATCAAAGTTCTTTTAGGAATAATGCATAATTTATAGTAAGATTGTAATAAACTAGTGACATTTGAGAGTTCAAACAATGTATCATTCATATAAAAATCATGTAATAACATGTAAATCTTAATTATAAAATTCATAGCTCACAAAAGTTCATATACTGTGTTGACAGCTTGAGAAAATTATCATAAACTTACTTACACTACAAGACAAAATTCACAGTTAGGCCTGACGTTTATTACTGTAAAATTTTACACTAGATCAACTGATTTTTTGTCATTAAGGGATATTTGAAATAATTGATTCAGTCTGCCAATGCAATGTAATAACTGTAAGACTTCCTGACAACTAAGCTCTACTAGCTTTACAGTATGTATATCAATCAATTATTTCACCAGTAATATAAATATCTGAGATCTAGTTCAAAAATACCACTGGTATGTATCCTTAAAAGGATAATTAAATAAAAAGCAATAGCAGGCTCGATTGCCATTTTCGCAAATAGGTACAAGGTAAATGTATACTTTACAGTTAAAATTCTTACAAGAGTCAAGCCCTGAAGTATTTTCTCCAAGAGAAAAGTTCTAATGTTAAAACTTCCTTTTAAAAAAGATAGAAAAGTATAGTGTGAAAAAGTACTTCTACTTGAGACGTTGATTCCTTACACCTCTTAGAAATGAAGTTACTTTAAAAAAAATTATTCTAAACCCAGCATGGTGGTGCATACCTGTAGTCACAGCACTTGGGTGACTGAGTCAGGAGGATCATGGTGAATTTGAGGTCAGCCTGGGCTACAAAGTGAGCTCAAGGCAAGCCTGAGTAGCACAGTAGAAATGTATTTCAAAAGAAGATTAGCTTTACTGGTACATTATATTCATCTTAGGGAGTTTGTATCTGTACGTGATGTATCTTGATTCTTCTTTTTCCCCCTCCACTCCCATTCCTTCAACCCCTCTTCCCCTCCTTATCTGGAAAAGCTTCATTTCCATATTTTTCTTCTGTTCTTTTTTCACCTTTTCCCTTCCCTCTACCTTCAATGCCTCACTCCTCGGTATTAGATTATCTAAATTTTAGTTTATCTCATCTGAACATTGCAGTGCTACCTTTTACAAGCACATAGGAATATTTCTGGAAAAATATGTGTCAAAAGTGACTTTATTCAGGTATAAGATTAAGAAAAATCGAAGCAGAAAAGCTTTGAGGCACCAGAATCTACAGTAGGTGTTTGTTTCTTGTATTTGTTTGGCTCATGAATAAGAGTTACATGGTAAATAGTTAAGATAGATCATTTCCCACTTACAGAAGAATAGAGATGTGACTGCCCATAAATCACTGAAAGGGAAGAAGATAAGATAAAGTGGTATAATATTCAGCGCCCTAGAGATTTATAAGCACTCAGATGTAGGAAAAGACCTCTTCTCCCGCTCCACTCCACACATATATTTCTAAAAATCAGGTGCTATTTATGAAGTATTTGCAATCTGCAAAGCATGGAGAAAATTATAAAATCCACAAAGCAGAATGTCCTTATGAAACTTGGAATCTACTTCTATCTCTCTCTCTCTCTTTTTTTTTTTTTNCTAAGATCATGAAGGAGAAAAATGTGCTTTTAGAACCTGAATTAAGTATAGTATCTCTTGTTAACAAACAAGGTATGTTCCTGCAGCTAGGTCATTAGTGAAATTGGTTGTTAAATGATGAAATATATATTGTATACATACCAAAATTCAGAATAAGCAAATGGTCATAAGAAACTTCAACTTGATGTCTTTATTTTCATTTGTTTAACTCTTACATGGAGTACTGTAATCTATAACAAAGCATAAAATTACATGTTATGGCTTGTGCCTAGTTGTTCCCCCAAAGCCTCCTACAGTCAATGGGGTAATCTGTTTAATTCATGATCCAGTCCTGGGATTATGGTTCTGAGTGCTACACCCCACCCTGGGGTGGATGTCTTGAATACAATATAAGAACAGAAGAGAGCCTTGCTCGCTGCTGCAGGTGCTGCCTTTTGCTCTTTGCTGATTTCTGTTGCCGTGAATGGCTTCCCTCTTTGCAGCCAGCCAAGTATGGACTGAAACCTCCACTAACTATGAGCTAAACAAACCTTTCCTTCCTTAATTTGGGGTGTTGGGTATTTTGTTCCAGCAATGAGAGAAAAGTAACCTAAATACTACAGTACAGTGCTATACAGTATAATTATCAAAGCTTGCATCATAGTAATAACAAACAATAAAGCAAGAGATGAAAGATAGCATATTGTCATGTGAATAGTCAAATGAAAATTTTACTTAAACTGGTCATTTTCATACAGCCCTTGAAAGTAAGGTGAAAAAATATGTTACATTCAGATATTTGAGGTCTTCCTACTGTTACTGCAAAGTGATTTCTATGGTATTTCATTAGCTTGGCTTCATAAGAATAAAGGCCCAGTCCCGCCTACACACATCTGATCAATTTCCTAGCTTCTGTGGCTCCCAACATATCTGCCTTTTTTGCTTTGTTTTGTTAGAAATGAGTGTTCCATTGCAGTTAGAGAAGCTCTATTTGGAGAAGTCTTTAAAGGACCCTTTCATACTTGATGCCAGTCCAAAGATTATAGGTTCTTGAATTCAGCGAGATAACCCAATATAGTCCAATAGCCCATCACAGCAGTGAGTGACCAGCACAAGCTACCTCAGTCCTGAGATAAACATTCTGTCTGGTTAAAGTCAGCTATTAGTCACCAGGCGACCTTGTGTCACATGTCACTAACTCTGCAAAAGTATAAATAAAGGACCATTTTGTTGTGGGAAAAAAAAAATGAAGGTCCAACAGGTCTTCAGCATGTCATTAAGTAAGATTATTAGCTAAAGGCTCCCCAAACCGCAGTGAGACCTGCAGAGCTCATATGAGCCGGGCAGGGCTATTAATAGATGCTTTTTTAAAACTGATCTTCTGTAGTATGTTTTACTTAATTCTTCATCATTAAGTTTCTCTTGCTTTCGCTCTCACAGACACACATAGGCAGAGATTTTGTTCTCTTAATAGGCAAAGTAAAATGGGAAAATAAAGTGCTGACACCTTCAACTATACAGAAGCAGAACATGTAAGTGGTGAAAATGTGGAGGGCGGGGGCAAAGGTTCTTGGAACTTTTCTGCACAGCTTTGGGAAACTATCTCGCACTCACAATGCTACTTCTGTCTTGTCAGCATTTTTCTTTTATTTGTGTTGGACTTTATGACATATCTAAGAATAATAAATAATTTATAAGATGCAATAATAGCCTGGTACATTTCTGGCAGATTAAAAAAAATTCTTTTCCAATAACTCATTTGATAAACTCTTGAGTTCCTTTCTCTAGAACATTTCACACAACAATGCTTTGTTTTAAGGGTTGTCTATCAATGAGTGGCAAAGCATTCATTATGCATTCAGGCCTGCTTTTTGTCAATCCCTTTCTTGCTTCCTTTTATTTTTCCTGTTTAAGTGGCATTTTTCTGGGAGTGATTTGATTCTTTAGGAAAATCATGCTAGAAAACATTAACTCCTTAGACTCACAGGAAAATGACAGTTTCTGAGAGCAGTGATTAGGCTTTCAAGCACGATTCTATTCATTCCATGTTGTTATCATTTACCTACTCATCCTTACCCAGGTGAGTCTGGGTGCACATGCTGTTGTTTCAATATTGTGCTATGAAAAAGGGAAATTAACAACAACATTTTCCATATATATATTCCTAAGAAATAATACTGTCTTTTTGTCTTATCACAGACTCCCTGAATATTTACATAAGCAGCTCTCCTGGCTATTATTAGAAATTAGTGCAATTTTTCTCTTCTCTTTGCTTCTATAGGTTTTATGGATAAGCCTAAAGTAGGTAGCAGAGGATCAGAGACAGTTCTTTATGCCTGGTTATTTCCTGCCCTGCAAGTGAGTAGCTTAGCCTGCTGTCCTTTGAGATTAAGGTCACACTCATCTCATGCACGGTGTCAGCACAATGAGGGCTACTGATGTCTCTTGCCGTAAGACTCTACGTGCATTCTGTGCTGTATGCTTTTGTGTTTTCCTGATCCTCTATATGAGCAATAATTCAATTTGTAAATTAGCCAACTGCTGCTAGGACGGACCCATGATTTTGTATATCCAAAGTGACTGATCTTTATTATGAATGTGAAGGCTCAGACAAAATATGAATGAAGACAGAAAAGAATAGTAGCTACTTTTAAAGATGACCATAAAATCACAGGGGTAATGTGATATGGGAGCTTAGCAGATTTACACCTGAAAACAACAACAACGAAATCCACAGGTAGAAGAGTGGATAGGTGGAGGGTCCAATGAAAACAATTCTATGACATATATATATATATATATATATATATATAT
>NDGN011552598.1:3258-19574 GCA_002564285.1 Tympanoctomys barrerae | reverse complement strand
AAAGAAAGAAAGAAAGAAAGAAAGAAAGAAAGAAAGAAAGAAAGAAAGAAAGAACAGGAAGGAGGAGGAGGAGGAACAGGAGGAGGAAGAGTAAGAGGAGAAGAAGTAGGAGGAAGACGAGGAGAAGGAGGAGGAGGAAGAAGAGGAGAAGGAGGAGAGACCAAAGGCTTTTCTTGATTAAGAGAACTTGACTGAATCTTACAGAGAATTTACAAATACAGAGCTGGTAGAATTCAGAATGCCAGGGAAAACCAGTGCTGGTGGAGGATTGCTATATTACAAATTTCAAAAGAAGTGCCTTAGTCTCTTGCTATTTTATTTTGTATGTTAACAATCTCTAGAAGACCATACAAGATCCTAGCAGAGTCTACCCTACTTCTGAGTAAGGAGGGCTTCTAGAAGTCACTTTCCTGTTTTTGTAAACTCATTCTCTTAATATTTTTATTTTATCCTCATTTTTAAAAAGAATCAAGGGTATAAAATGTAAGCAGCTGTTGAGAATTTAAGGACATGGGCGATGATGTTTAACAAACTCCAAAACACAAAGAGTCAAACTGTAGGTATGCAGTCTTTTGAGAGTTAGACCTTTCAGTTGTATTTTTTTCTTCTTCTTGTTACCAGTTTCTTTTCTAATACTAATGTAAGTATTTGCCAGGCCCTATCTCAGCAGTTATCTTTCTTAGTCTCTGCTTACCTATTTTTCTTTCTCTTTGGTCTTCGTTTCTCATTCAAATGAATTGTTAGCAAAGTCTAGACAGTTTTTTGACAGCAAGGACCTGTTTTCCTGCTTGGAACTTCCTGCAATTGCCTTTATAAGTCGGATGACTTGTTTTGGGGCAGTGGTGGTGAACCTACGGCACGTGTGGCACAGCAGGTTTTTCACCAAAGGTCTAAAAGGAAGTTCCAATTTCCTGTGCTGCCTCTGTGTGATGGTTGTCATAGTAGTCTTTCTCAATCTCAAAAATATTTGGCTTACAAAATAAATTATGTGGTTACTATATTTAGAAGGCATCTTTCTTATTAGATTTTAAGCACTAATGGGAAGAGAAAGATAGGTGGTACTGATTGAGATTCTACTTCTTTGCAGAATAGAAAGATGAACAACCAGTTCAGTAAAATCAGTCATGCTTTGGGGCTATTATTATCTTTTTTTCTACTGAGAAATGAGAGGCTCAGATAGGGTGACTTTTCCAATAATGTGACATGGATGGCTCACAGGAACCAAGCCTTGCCTACTTTCTAGATTCCTCCTCTACGCTTTTACAGGCTCTGTCATCATCCTACTCGACATAACCCCAAAGTCAGATTTTCCATTTTTGTGATATCCCATGTTTTTCATCATTCTACCATCATTCTGACTTTCCTCCATTATAGTGGTTCCCAGCACCTGGACTTATACAAGTCCATGGTCTTTTAAGTGCAGGACTTCACAGCAGGAGGTGGGCAGAAGGTGAATAACAGGAGCTTCTTCTATGATTGTAGTTTCACCTCATGCTCTCATCACCACCTGAGCTCTGTCTCCTTTTGGATTATTAGAGTCACTGGAATCTCCTAGGAGTAGGAACCCTATTGTGAACTGAATACGTAAAGGATTTAGGTTGTACACTCCTTATGAATTCTAATGCCTGATGATCAGAGGTGGACCTGAGGCAGTGATACTATCCTTGAGGAATATAATTATTATATATCATAAACACATACTAGCAGTATCCAAAGGAAACTTAAATAATATTTCCTTCCCACCCGGTTCAGTGGAAAAATGATCTTCCATAATACAGCTGTCTGGTGTCAAAGAAGTTTGGTTACTGCTTCTTTAGCACCTGAGGACAATCACTCAGGTCTTCCTTTGCTTGCATTCCTTTCTGTTTCATGTGGCATGCAGCAGTCAGAGAAGTATGTATAGGATGAGGTGTACCTGTAGGGATCTGGAAAATGAGCTCAGAAAAAACCTACCAAGAGACAAGACTGCTCCTTTCAGGTCTTTGGTCATCAGCACCAACAAGGCCTACAAATGGAATTCTGAAACCAGGCCCTCAGTATCTTCAACACTTGTAATTTGCAACAGCAATGTGAAAGGTGAGGCATAATATAAAGTAGTAAGCAGGTGGTTTAAACCATTTCCTTATGATTTCCTAACCTGTGACCAGAGTAGAGTTTTCATTTGCTGATTGAGCTGTGATTTAGGTCATGTACTGGACACTGATTCTGAACCAATGATAGCTCATGAGATGGTCAACTTTCTTCTCTAAATGGCTGTTTCTGGTTTTTCATCAGCCTGAAGAAGTTTTGAAGAACAGAATAATATGAAATTTTGTCATTTACAAAGTTAGAATGAGTTTTTTTTCAACTTAAACATCTTCGCCTTTGGCTTCCTGGTGTCAAAGAAGTTTGGTTACTGATTCTTTAGCACCTGTGGATTTGCTCTCCTCAAATCCTGGAAAGATGCAACATGAACTCAGTATCAAGGTGACTTTCCTGTGGAGCACTTTGTGCTTGAGTGTGTGTGTGTGTGTGTGTGTGTGTGTGTGTGTGTGTACATATCAGGGACCTCTTGAGTACTGCAAGCCTTCAAGTGAGGGCTACAGGCTCTCATGCAGAGTAAAAGAGCCTGTGAAACCTTGGTAGGCCTCAAGGAGACCCAAGCAAGAACTAGTCCCATGTGCTGGAGAAGATTTCAGTTGCCGCAATTCCTCTAAAGTTGCATAAATGAGAAAATTTCATGGGGAAGGGTTCATAGAGTAGGTGTGTTTGGATCCTGGTGTTCAGAATCATAAGATTTTTGTGATGAATTGATGAGATGCTATGAATATAGGAGGATACAGTACTCCTACTTCTGCAGGCATCATTATAAATCTTAAATATTGAGCTTTCATTTTGTAACCAGCTTTTTCATTCAATAATAAATGTGGTGGATGTTATTCTAGTAATAAAAATAGATTTCCTTCCTTCCTTTAAATTCTATGGACCAGGCCACAGAGTACATATGATGTACTTTGTTTTCTTACAGTGCCTTGTGCATGCTGGGCAAGTGCTCTGCCTGGAAAGAATACAATCTAGTTAGACATTCCACTGCTCCAAGAGTTTTGGCATCTCCAACTTTTTGTTGATTATAAATTATACCACTGATACACATCCTTGGCCACATGAATAAGTACAATTTAAGGAACTACAGTACAACACAGGTTATTTTGAATTAAACTGAAATATAAATGAGTAACAGAGAAAACACTGTATGTACATATATATAAAGTATAATAAATATAGTGAATATTTATGTTGCTTTTTAAATCATCAAGGACACATTGCCAAGGACAGGCCTGATAGCTCAGCAGACTAAAGTGCCTCCTTTGGCAGAGCACAGTGGCCGGGGTTCAGTCCCCAGTGTGCCATGCCTGGCCTGCCCCCAAGGTGCACTGAGATAGCTATTGAGACTGGGCATGGTGGCATGCACCTGTAATCCCAGCACTTGGGAGGCTGAAACCAGGAGGCTCACTATGTATCCAATCTATGTAGTGAGATGCTGTAGACCCTGTATCCCCTGTGCTAAATGCAAAAAAAAGACATTTCCATTAATCCCTTTTAAATGACCCCTCCCACTTGCTTTGAATATGTGTATACCGTCATTCTTGCAATGTGTCTTTTGCTCTTTATCAGTTCTGAATTATAATTCAGAATGATTTAAAGAAATCTTAGAAGTAATATAGGGGAACAAGGAAGCAGAAAAAAATGGCTAGAGGGTATAAATGGGTCATTTAAAGAGGATGTCCCAGGCATATAGAAAAATTTAACTTTCTAACAAAGAGGAAAATGACAATTTTGTGCATTAATTCGCAGAGACTAAAACTGTCAAGGATCCCAAGGGTGAACAAGTATATGAGGAAATTCACTGCTGGTGCTGCACATTGAACAGCCCATCACATCTTAACTTTTTCTTTTGTTTTTTTGTATTTTAGGGAAGAGTCTACAGGGTGTTCAGGTTCTCACTACTAGATTAGACTCATAGTGATCTGCCTGTTTACAGCCTCCCAAGAGCTCACTTTACAGGCTTGTGCCAATCTCAATTGCTGTCTCATTGTGCCCCGGAGGCGGGGCCAGCACAGCAGGCCTGGGGATCCAACCCCAGCCCCTGCGCCTGCTTGTAGGCACTTTAATCTGCTGAGCTACTTGGCTAGCCTGTCATATCTTAGAATTTGACCTTCACTGGTCCAGTAGTTTCCCTCCACCACTGTAGATTCCTCATCTACACAATTCTTGGATTGTTGAATTGTGCCCTCACCAGAGCAAGCTTTGCACTATGGATAATTCTAGAGGCAAATATCAAATACAGGCAGCACATTCTTCACCCAACCTCAGGGTTTCTGTCTGTTATAGCTGACACCCTACTTTTGCCCTCTCAGGGTAGAATTTTTGTTCAGATTCCTTTAAAATCCCCCTACAATTTAGCTTCTATGCCCCCCCATCTCTAAAACTCCTCTGTCAAGTTCAAAGCCAACTGTTAGAGTTCTAGTCTGATCCTGTGGCTTTGAGGCAGATTGTCTGGCTTGTTTCAGTCTCCTCCCCAGTTTAACCCAGGAATACTGGGTTCCTGCCTCATATTTGGTGGGTAGGTCATTAGATAATCAGAAGAAGGCCAGCCAGCCATGAGAAGGAGTGGCACTAACTGACTGAAATATATTTGTATTTATTTGTTAAAATTCCTAATCTCCCTCCTCAACCCCAATAAAATAAGATGTGGTAGCCCTGGGAGTAGAGGTGCCCACAATGAAAGGTATCACCAGGTACATTCCTAACCAGCTGAGGTGTAATAGCCCTTTCAACTCTTTCTTATGAAGCTACCACTTCCTTGGATCATTGCATCTCATTTACTGTATGTTTTGAACCAGAAACACAAATCTGGACCAATGAATCAGAGTAGCCACTTGAAAAATGTAAGACATACATTGAATACACAATAAATGACAATTTGAGGGCTAGCAAGAGCAGAAGGTGTGGCATATACAATTCATTAAAAGACAAAGATGAGCTATGGAAACACATAGGAAGAAAAGGAAAAGTTGTAGTTGACAGGTAGCAAAGTCAACCTTCAAAACTCAGTATTTGACATTAAGTGAAGGAACACTTGAGTATTTACTGAGCATTTGGTTTGTGCCAGGTAAACCCTAGAAAAATACACAAAAGCTAATGTTAAGTTTAACCCTCAGGACAATTCTGAGATCATTATTTTCAAACTCATTATTGTTGTTTGATTGCCTTTGTTTTTGTTTAAATAAAATAAACAAATTAAACTCTGACTGTTCTGAACATTACAATACATGTATTTTCTAAATACCTCATTTTGAATCTTTATTATGAGTTGGAGTGTGGGACCATAGAGTATATATGAAGCAGAAAATGAGAATGAGGAGTTGATCTGATTCACTGGCAGCAATAGGGAGAAAGCACTGTTATGGCCCACAGATTTGTAAATGTGAAGTTGAGTTTCCTTAGAAGGAAAGAATGTTTGTGGCAGTTAATGGGGGAGGAAAGTGGACATAGGGTTAAAACAGAGAGGCAATAGTTAACTTGGAGATTTAAAGATGACATGTTAATAAATTCGTAACAGAAAGAGAAAAAATGCAAAATATAAGGAAGTTTTGAAAAGTAGAAAGCAAAGCTCCAAGAAGAAAAAGTGGAGGGCATAGTGGGAGAGAAGGACAAGGAGAACAGGCAGTGTTAGCAATCTGTGAGTTGAGGACATCTCTGAAAAGACACCAGCTGAACGTGGCCTTTCTGAGCATAGCGCAAAAGTTATATTCACTTAAGAAAGAGAAGCTGGATGACTTCGTGAACATGGTTTTAACTTAAGTAAATTTATCATATCATATTCCAGAATCAGTAGTACAAGGACTGCAGTGGTGTGGAGTGGAATTTTCCAGAAGACCTTATTGTCTAGTAGGGCAGTGTAGTGAGTGCGGTATTTGCCCTGGGTTTTCCTGGACAGCAAATTGAGGCTAACTTCAAGCAGAACAACACTGACAAGATGAAATGCCTAGGCTTTTTCTCATCTGTGTGGCTATAGCTCCTCTCATTTTGCTATTGCAAAGAGGAAATCACTACCAACACTGGCACTGGGAAATTTACTTCAGTTCGAAATTGGTTCTCTTTGCTCTTTCTCTTAAAACTCCACATGGTCAGTCACCATTCAGTGTTCACATTGCTGAGAACTATTAGGAGGATAAAAGTTCCCAGGACACAATTTCATGCTTTATGTAAACAAAACCTTGCTTCTATTATTTTTCTATTAACCATGAGCAATTAAGCTGCAAAGACAAATGTGAATTTTATTTGTGATGACTTTGCTTGTCCTCTGCCATGGACCTAATTCTCTCTGGGATCAGCAGAACCCCCACTGGCATCTACAGATATCTTTGTTGTCTCTTTGCCCTTGCATAATTAATTCATTTTAATTTGATAAAATGTAAAGCTTGATTGCATAAGGCTTGAGTCTCTATCTTGAATTAATATCTTGTTCAAAATAAATCTCTAAATGGCATTTGCTGGTTTAAGCAACTTTATCTACCCTTCATATTGAGAGTTATTTTGGCTTATGTAGACAAGAAAGGACATAAGCAGGGGGATAGTTCTGTAGCCCAAAGCTGCCGCATAGAGAACAGTGACACAGGAATACAAGATATTTAAAATAATAATAGTGAGAATGTCTAGAGGATATGCAAAGAGAATAAAGGAGAGAAAAATGTAGGAAGACTGTAAATAGGCTTTTGAGTACTTAGATCTAAAGATCTTCTTGAGATGAACTGGAGTTAATTGGATTGAAATTGTGATTTCAGAGGAAACTGAATAGTTTAGAGCTCCTATGAATATATTAAAGAGAAAGATGTTGCTTCTTCCTCATCCTCATTACCTCTAAACATGCCTAATGAATATGACTGAAGATTCATCACATAGGCAATCTATTCTTTTTTGAAAATATGTATTTGGTACAGGGTCTACACGGTCTCATTATGTAGATCAGACTCATGGTCATTCTGTTTTCAGCCTCCCAAGTGTTGGGATTACAGGTGTTCCTGCCACCATGCCCATTCTCAATTGCTGTCTCAGCACATTCCAGGGATGTGGCCGACACCACATGCAGGGGATCAAATCCAGCTGCTGTAACTCTGCCTAAGCAGGTGCTTTAGTCTGCTGAGTTATCTGGCCAGCCCTATATATGTAATTTGAAATGTCAAAATCATAGAAGGAAATCCCAAAAGACTGTTTTTAGGCCTTGTGGGTAGATGTGAGAGAAATGAAGAGAAGTGTTATTCATAGGATTCAAGTCTGCAGTTATAAGATAAATGAATTCTGGACACCTATTGTTCAGTCCAGTTACTGTATTTAATAATGATATAGTGTATGCTCGGAGTGTGTTAAAATGGTAGATGCTTAGTATTCTTACCACATATCCATGCACAAGGTAGCTAGGTAAATGATGATTGAGTCAATTAGCTTGATTGTGGAAAATAAAGAGAACAAGTTAATGTTGGAGTGGTGAAGAGAAAGATTGATCAGCAAAAAAAGAATGAGCTGTTGGAAAACATGAGTCCTAATAGAGGAAAGATGGCTGAGAAAGAGGAATAATCAAAGGACTTCAACAATTCCAGTCCTGATGGTAAGACTGCCCTTCATGTGGGAATAGTTGCTGGTATCAAAAGCAATAGATTTTATGGATTGCTCTGCCTCTGGAAAATCCAGCTACATAGTGAAATAGATTTGCCTGATCCTTTGATACATTCCATTTGGTTAACTCTGTTTCATGCCATATTCATCCACAATCTCTCCTTGATGATTTTTTCCAACCTGGGAAACTCATACTAGGAAGTGACTATGCACTGGCCTTATGAACTCTGAACAAGCAAATGCTTGCAGGGTCATTTACACTGTAAATAAGTATGTGGACACTCTCTTCATCTTGTCATTTTGTTATAGTAAGAAGCATAATATGCACATAGATTCCAACAATTCTAGGCATACATTTTTCTGTGACTTGCCTTGTGTTACCCATGTCAACAAGATGACACAGGAGACAAGCTACTAACCTAACAAGCTCTAAAAGTAGAGTCAATAAATGCTTTTAGAAGTAGCAAAACATTATTTCTTCCAATTACATTGAGAAACTGAGACCTTAAGTATATTGGGAGCTACCACATAACTGTCATTTCTGGACTCACAAAACATTACCTATGCTTCTATAACATAATGACTAATTATATGTACAATAGCTTGTATCTAAAAATATTTTCCATGTGGTAAGAATTGCACAGTTATATATATATCTATATAGATATAGATATAGATATATTACATATTCCCCAAAGCAACTATGGGAGAAAATCATGTCATTATCATTTCCATTGTATAGGAGGAAACCAGGACACAGAACAGAAAAGAGCATCTCTTAAATCATATAATGGTGGCACCAAGAATTGAACACAAGTTAGCTCACCCCTAGGCTGTGTGTGCTTACTGATATTTTTGTTTCTCCTTGTCCACACTTTCCTCTTTTAAAATATATCTTTTGTTACAGAATAGTAACTGAAGCCAGTAGCTTATGGCCCTAATTGGCCAAGTCACTTCATGCCACATGTTCTTTGCACCTAAGAGCAGCTACACCTCAGTCCCCCTATGCGTGCCAAAACCCACGGACATCTGAAAAGAGGATAGCAATATGCCTAAGCATGGCCATCCTGACCAGTGTGCTCATTAAGTGTTGGGACCAATCAAATATCATTATTACTTTATATGAGGTCCACCATCATATATATTTTTTTTTTAATTTTTTTTTTGTTTAACCTCAACTGCAACTCATAATTCATTTCATTAAGAATCTACCTCTACTGTGATTGTGACTCCGCCAGTGCAATTTCTGGTTTGGTACTCTTTCTCTTTTCCTAAAAATTAAATATTTATCTTTACTTGGCAGTCTCCCCAACCTTGTTGCCCTAGTAGACACTTCTCTCCAGCGATGGTGAACCTTTCAGAGCTTGCAGTGATACAAACAGCCCTCTGAGATATGCATGCATATGTTTATCACTGCTCTCTATTTTCATGTTCATAAATTTCACAACTCAGTATTTTCATTCTAGCCTGGATCTGCACACCTCTCCACTGTGTCCTCTTGCTAGTCCAGGGAACTATCATTCTACTCTGTTTCCCTGATTTGTACCTCTTTCACATCCCTCACATTCCAGGACCCTCCGACACCTATGGCAAGAGGTCTTAGTTAAAAAGGCTGATTAATATTCCCCTGTACACCACATTTCTTTATCCATTCATCCATTTCTGGTCATATAACTTGTGTCTGAGGCTTGACTATTGTGAATAAAGCTGCAATATCTCTCTGTAACACCAAAGTGACTTTGTATAAATAAATAACCAGAAGAAAGATTGCTGGATCATGTTGTAGTTCCATTGAAAAAGAATTAAGAACCTTGGGGTCAGTGAGATAGCTTGGCAGATTATAGTGCCTGATTAGGCAAGCTCAGGAACAATGGTTTGATCCTTGTACCATGTGCCATGGCAGCCCTGCCCCCAGGGTGGGCTGAGTGGGCCAGAGACCAGGCATAGTTGTACACACCTATAATCCCAGCACTGGGGAGGCTGAAAGGAAGAGGATCACCAAGAGTCCAATCTGTGTAGTGAGAACCTGAAATAACCAAATACATTAAGAGAAAAAGAATTAAGAACCTCAATACTGTGTTCTATAGTGGCTGCACCACTTTACTTTCCCACCAAGAGTATACAAGTGTTCTTGTTTCTCCACATCTTTGTCTGCACTTGTGAATTTTTGAGATTTGACAATAGTCATCCTTATCCATTAAAGGATTGATTTAATGTGGTTTTGATAACTGCTTTCTATGATGATTAGAGATGTTGAGCATATTGTCATAATGGCCCTGTTTGCACCCAGTTCTCAACAGCTATAAGGAAGAGCAGTCCCAATTTTACAAGTGTATCATTCCTCTCCTCTAGACGACTTTAACCTCTATACATTCAGGAACATTGGAACTAACGGAACTGATAATATCTTAGCCTGAAACTGGCCTCCTTTATGTGTTCTGTCAGTCATTTCAGGGCTGTAGGGCTAGGAAGGACAATGACCCTTTCCCTCCATGAAGCCCACGTGTGAGACAAAGACCTACATGCCAGCAGCCCACACATGGCAATGGAGTTTCCTGTCCCACCACACACATGGAGCCTGTAATCTTGTGCCTATGAGGTGGCTGATGGAGTGATGGGCTTCAGAAGAGGAAACAGACTATAGACATGGATATGACATTGTCTTGGAGACTCACCATTGTGCCCTTTACCCTCTTTAAAGCTATTTCTCTCGCCACATCCCTCTGGAAACCAGGCAGTGAACCTAGTCTCTGAGCAAGCACACAGCGCTAAGGCTGCCTCTGGCTGAGCCAGGTCCCGTGGCAGGGCTCTGCTCCTTCTCACGGGGCTGAGCAGCTGGAGGTCAGAGTGTCTGTGCCCTGCCCACTCCCGAGAGCCCCTGCAGCTGCAGCTGATTACTTTTTGGCTTGGGACAGGTACCCAGCCTGGGCACAGCCAGTGCCTTCCCTGTGGCCCTGTGGCTGGTCTGCTTGGCAGGGCAGGAGCTTGCAGAAGAACAACAGAGATGTGCTGGTGCAGTCAATTTTCTTCTTCTGAAAGATTTTTAGAAGAGAAAACCTCAAGGTTTGCCTTGGCCTTATGGGTCATAAACAGGAAAAGCAAAACAAAACATAAATGCCATTCTCTATTCCCTCAGTTACAAACTCTCAATATAGAGGCAGAAGATAGGGAATTGAACCCTTAGACTTCACATGGAGTTATAGCCCTTGCCTTGGTTTACTTTATCTTTTAATATTAGCTAAGGGTCTCACTAAGTCACTAAATTGCAAACAGTGGACTTGAACTCGATATCCTCCTGTATCAAGCTTCCACAGTGCTGGAAGTATGGGTGTGTGTCAGATCTGGAGAAAGAAAGGCCAAGCTGCTCTTTCCAGTACCTCCCACTGCCATCCCTGGGCAGCAGAAGGTAGGGATGTGTAGGGGACAGTTTCTGCTTTATCTGATGCAGAGTTGATGGCAGGTGCTTGGATGTAAGACATGCTCAGTGTGTTTGTTAGTTCTCCATCATTGTAACAACATACTTGAGATGATTAATTTATAATTAGAAGAGGTTTTTTTGGCTCATATTTACAAATGTTTCAGTATGTGATCTGCTGGTTCCATTGCTTTGATCCTGCAGTAGAGCAAAAGCGAGGAAGTAGAGGAAGCCTGCGGTCCATGGACCCCTTCAAAGGCATTCCTTCAATGACTTAGATCCCTCCCAGTAAGGTCCACCCCTTTCTAATAGTGCCATTCTGAGGAGCAACCTTTAATACATGGGACTCATGTGTTAACACATGGGAGACATAAGATCTGGACTATAGCACCTGGCTCCTTGTTTGGCTCTGTTCCCTGAACTCTATTAATTAATACTATAGACTTATTGCCATTGCCATACCCTTATTGTCATCTGCTGACCCAAGATGTGTGTTTCTCCTCCTCCTGAATAAAAGTCAGTGGCCACCCAGAGACTAAAGCATGGCCATTTGCTTCATTGAGCTCTTCCTTTACCAAGAATGTAGTCAAAGTTCAAAGGATCAAGGGACATTAAAAAAGAAGCATACTTGGATATTTGGACTTTAGCCTGCCCTGAAGTGGGCAAGTTAATTTGTACTTCAGGATATTCATTTTATTTACTACCCATGCAGTGAGATGAGGGAGTGAGATCAGGGAGAGGATGGAAAGAAGGAATGGAAGACAGAAGAAAGAAAATTTTAATCAAGGAATGTTTCATGTCAGTCAACATTCAGTTCAACTGAACACAGGTTCTTTTCATATGTCTCTTCAATAAGTAGTGTGGAATAGTAAGTATGGAAAATGACAAAAATAATATAACAAATACTACATCCAGAATCAACTACTCTTAATGTTGTGCAATATTAGCTTTTCATACCCAGAAATAATATGACCCAGAGTAGATTTTATCTAGCGCTATGTGGCGGTTCCCTTCCTCCACCATAATAACTGCACATCACATCTAGAGAGGAATCACTGTCAAACTTTTAGTTATAGAATTTTAAACATTTTTAGTACATATGTGCACCCATATGTGGTTTATTGCCAACTGGTGGTCAACTTGTAATCCCCAGCTGAACTGAATAATTGTGGTGCTGGGTGTGGGAAACCCACCTGGGGATTGTTGCCAACAGCATAAATAGTACAACTAGAGAAGCTGTTGGAAGCTTCTGGTTTTCCTGGGCTATTCTGGTGGGGGAACTTATGCTGTCAGGCTTTCTTCATAAACTTGGCTGCTCTCCTTGAAAGAGGAACTCAGGGCCTCATTGTTGCTGAGGATGGCTGTGGTTCATTTTGGTGAGCTCTGGTCCTCACTTTGAACATCACTTCTTGGCTCCATAAGGGAAGAAGACGTATTGCTCAGTCTCCTGGAGAAGCTCATCCTGTTGGCTTTTTGTGTGTGTGTGTGTGCTAGCTCAGACTGCCTTAAAGGCGGGTCTGGTGTGGCTTGTGGGAAGGGGGATCGAACCATGGTTTCCCCGCACCTGACTGAGTTTGCCCAAGCATGTGCTTTAAACAACTGTGCTAACCCGTAAGCCAACTGTTAGCTTTTATGATAGGAGCTCAGTGGCTTTCATTCTCAGAGGAGCTCAGTACCTCACTGTTGCTGAGGATGGCTGTAATACTTTTCAGGGAGCTCTGGTTCTTACCTTGAACATTGCTTCATGGATCCAGTTCAGATTCCTCAGCCTACTAGCACAGATCCTTCTCCTCACTGGCATAGACTTTCTAGTTTCCACCACCAACTCTTGGTCCTTCCCAGAGCAGATCTGTGAAACAGACCTGCATGAGACATTGTTGTGGGTTCTAGGCCTCCAGCTGGATTCATGAAGGATATTATTGTGGGATTCAGGTCTTCAGCTAGATTTTTTGGTCTTTAGTCTGTGCACAGATTTCATGCACTCTCTGTCATATATGACTCTTTGGGTGACTATTGCAAATAATCTTATAAAAATATGTGTTCTTATTGTATTGTTTTCCTCGCAAAACCCCAAACCATGACACTATAGTATATAGACACATATCTGTATAATTAAAATTTAGTAACAAGCAGATTATTTATAGTGTTTCATTAAAAAATTCCTTCAATAGTATTATTCTGTGTTTATCATGTGGCAACATCCTCCTTTTACCAAACATCATGAATTTGTCTAGTCTAGCTATAAATAGCTCCAACTCAATTATTTTAAGGGCAGTATATTATACCATACTAATATGTTGTGTTTTATTTTTCTATTAGAATATGGAGGACCACAATTCCAATTATGATTCATTTAACCTCATTTGATGTGTCTCTTTATGCTTATATTTGAGAATTTATTTCTAAATTTCTTTGTGTTTGGAACTCAAAATGCCATGAGGGATTTCACTTTCATTAGACAACTACAATTTTTTTTTCCAGAGTCAATTTAAGCTCCCAGTGAAAATACAGTAAATACATTGTAAATAGAACTGCAAACTGGAATAAAAAGTAGTGAAGGCAAACTGTCAATAGTTACCACTAATTGTCAATGAGTTAATGTACCTACTCATTCACCCAGTGATGCTACTTCCAAGAATTTGTCCCACAGGCATCTTACACAGATCTACACGCTGTATTGGAAAGATTGTCACCTTGGGATTGTTGATGACACCGGGAGACAAAAGCATCACACAATTATCCATCAGCAGGACACTGACTAAATTAATTACATTTACAAAGCTGAATACACTTCTCAAATTTGTTCTTCCCATGTTTCATATGTTCTTACTGTGCTGAATAGAAAGTTATCCAGAACACATTTAAAAAAGTGAAGTGCCAAACAAGTGTATATTATTTGTGTGTGTGTGTGTGTGTGTGTGTGCCCTTCAAGTGTGTACAAAAGTCAGAAGTAAGATATCATCACATCTTGTTTATGCAAAAAGATTTTGCTTTATTATTATTTTTTTTGTATCTTAGGGAAGGGTCGACAAGGTGTTCAGAGTCTCACTAATACATCAGACCCATAGTGATCGGCCTATTTAAAGCCTCCCAAGAGTTGGGATTAAAGGGGCGTACCACCACACCCAGTCTCAATTGCTGTCTCAATGCTCCAAGGGTGGGGCTGGCATGGCAGGCCCAGTGCTTTTGCTTTTTTCTTTTTCTTTCTTTCTTTTTTTTTTTGGCGGAACCGGGGATTGAACTCAGGCCTTTGAGCTTGCCAGGGAAGCACTTACTCCACTGAGCCATCTACCCGGACCCCCAGTGCTTTTTCTATAAATAAGAAATTAATAAAAGTTGAAGGCTGGGGAGCTAGCTCAGCGGCAGTGCCTACCTGGCAAACACAGGGTACTGAGTTCGATTCCCAGTACTGAAAAGAGAGAGACAGAGAGAGAGAGAGAGAGAGAGAGAGAGAGAGAGAGAGAGAGAGAGAAATTAAGAAAAGTGGTTACCTATGTTGGGAATAGGAAATAAAATGACCAACAGAGAAGTAGGTGTTAATTTGATCAATTTCATTTTAAATTGCTTTGGATTTAAAACTGCTAAAGTTCTACCTATAAAAGAACAGCATGAGAGTATATTTTCCAAATGGCCACTAAGTCTCATATAATGTAGCTCTTAAGTATTTTTTTTATTTTTACCTTGATCAGTGTGTGCTATTATTCATTAATAATAATTGGAATTATGTGCTCACTTCAGCAGCACAAATAAAATGATTGAAATTGTGATGATGGTCCTTGTGATGAGTTTCTACTTTTATGAAGTACGCACTAGTGTATTTTACACTTATGGATTTAATAAACATCACAAAACTTTGCACTAGTTTTTATTATTATTATCTCCAGTTTACAGACAAGAAAATTAAAGCAGAAAGATGTTAACCCACTTGTCCAAAGTTATTTCAGTTGAAATTTCATATTTTAAATTGTACTGAAAGGCTGTGACCGCATTCTAGGGAAGGAAAATTCACCTTACACATTTCCCTTCAAATTTATTTTGACCTCTTATATTGCTTTATTTGCATTGCTTATCTTGCAAATATTTATAATTGGAATTTAAAACTTCTAATTTCAGGTAGCTACCTTTGAATGGACTGAACTACTTACATTTGTCATGTTTGCTAATATTCATGCATTGTCTGAGTGCTTATTAGTTAAGATTTTTTCGAAATTGCATTGTTTCAATTATATTTTATGCTTTGTATTTATGATTCTCCTGTCTCATCTTTGTCTAGGGACTACTGAATGAAAATTTTAGGAGTTATCTTTGTTTATATATCTATCTTTGTTTTTGTAACTTCCTGTTTTATTTTAGTTTGTGCAGAAAGTATTCCATCTTTCAAGTCTGTGAGAACGTAGTTCTTATATTATGAATGAAAAATTTTCTGTGAAGAAATTTTTCATGTGATTCTTTTTCTATGTTTGATGGGCCTGTTGATTTTTCTGTGCTCCTGGGCTTTCCCATTTGCCTTCTAATTCTAATTTTAGAGTTCACCTGGGGAGTTTTTCTAATCTTCTAGGGTGGCTTTGATTCAGCTGTGTCTTAGCACTTTGAAGCTATTTAGCCCTACTCTGGATCACAGACTCTGCTCCCACAAGGATGGCAAAAGTTCAAGCCTGTCATTGTGTACATTGGGTCCTCTTCCAGTGGTAATTCTGCCTATTTCTGAAGTGTGGAACCCTTTTCCATCCTCATTCATGACAGACAGCTGGGGTCCACAGCACCAAGGGCAAGGCTCTGCTCCTTCTGCTATTTCTAGTAACCATGTAGTAATTGTACATAACCAGGGGGCTCTGTGTGCTATTTCTACACATTCATGCAGTCTGCATTGATCAAATTCCAGCCCTTTCATTACACTCCTACTTCTTCTCAGACTGAGATTTATTGGCTTCCACTTAGGACAGAGAACACAGAATACTTGTGTTTCCTTGTGTTGATTAATTTTCGTAACACGATGCATTCTGTTTCCATCTATTTTGTTACATAGGACAGAATTTCATTCTTCTTTTTGGCTGAAAAATACTATATTTGCACATATAGTGATATATATGGTGTGACAAAATATGTATTTATAATGCATCACAAACATCCACTAACAATTTTTTAAATATTTGAAAAATACTACAATGACATACTGCTTTATCTCCACAACCTACTTCCTCTTTTTTCAATCTCTCTCTCTCTCTCTCTCTCTCTCTCTCTCTCT
>NDGN011552594.1:0-15564 GCA_002564285.1 Tympanoctomys barrerae | reverse complement strand
GAGAGAGAGAGAGAGAGAGAGAGAGAGAGAGAGAGAGAGAGAGAGAGAGAGAGAGAGCGCAAAAGATTCAGGATGATCCCTTCTTCACCACAGAAGGAAATGGGAAAACAAGAGACCCGCTCTTCGGAGCAATCCAGCTACCAAATGTGTAAGTCTGACCAACACCTGTGCAACTGCACACACTAAGTTTGTAATTATCCATGCCAAATGCCAGCACATGTGCATGCAGAGGAGGAACAGGACTGCAGGTCTCACAGCCCTTTCTGAAATGGCACAGCAGCTGCAATGGAAAGTAGCTGGAAGTGAGCTCAGGGCAGCCCCTGCTTTCCACAGAATGGCAACAGAACAGTTGATTTAAAAATTAAAAAAAAACAAAAACAAAAACAGTGTCAAGGGCTTGAGTCTGATTACTCAACCTGCCTGACACCCTGCTCTCAAGATACAACACACGAGCCCACAAGGAGGGGGCTAAGTGATACATGCAGCTACTCTTACACATACAAAATGATGAGGACCCTGGTGAGGAAGCAGCAATCCTGAGAGATTAACAGGAAGGAACCTGGCCAGTGAGTAAGTGACCATCTGTGAAGACACTGTGGTGCACTGGCATCCCATACCCTTCACTATGTCATTCTCCATAACCCTCGTTCTTTCTCCTCTGCAAACTAAATTTTTATCTCACCTTAAAATTCCCTGGAACAAAGTGAGGATCCTTTGGAATCAGTCCTAGGAAATACTAAAATAAAGCCATCATTCTTTTATTGATCCTATCCCTAGTTTGCTGGAACAAAGACCAACTTCAGTTTTGGGTTTTGTTTTTGTTTTTGTTTTTTGAATCATTATAATCTGTCACAGCATACAGGCCATTGAATAATAACTCAGTTAATATTACTCCAAAGCCAAAGCAAAGTTTAATGGGAGAAAGAGGGTGGCAAATCTTATTAAGCTTAAAGCATGAACTTCCTACTGCAGGTGGTGTACAGACTACAATCACTCCAATGCCCTGAGCCTCAGTAGTAAACCTCCTACATAGCGCTTATCAAACAATGGAACCTCAGTGCACAACAAGAACATGAGACTGAATAATGCTCCCCTGGGGAGTATTCATAATCCTGTACCTCCAAAAACTCCCAGCAAAACTCAGCCTGCAGGGCCTGCAGTCCCACATCTCACCCTAACAGGGTATGACTCCAAGTTGGCTCTGGCCACTGCATTCTCACATCAGTGATGTCTCTCAGGCCAAAAACCTCAGAACAAGACAATGAGAGAGCCTGCTCTTTCTCATAGTGACTGAGGGAAAGACAAGCCCTGCTTGGCCGCCCATAGGTTTTGAGATGAAGCTAAAATCACCTAAAGTCCACAGATGAAGACTGTCCTAGGGAGCAATCCAGCTACCAAGATAAGAGTTAATTTGCTCAAGGCAAATCTGATGCACATTTTAATTATACCCATCAACAATCATCACAGGCCAAGAGCTCCGTATGTACAAGCCAGGCATGGACTGCAGGAGTTTGGAGTGGCTATTCAAAATGTTTAATATGCTCCTGTGGCCAGCTGGTTACCTGTCTACTGCTGCCAAGTTATAGTACTATGCACTGCAAATCACAACATAAGGCCATTTTTACATTATTGCTGGGTGGACCTTACGGTTCCTGTCGCTTAGCTTCCTTATTTTTTTTAGATAAAACAACACTGCTGAAAGCATGAAAAATTCAGAATCTTCTGTACAAGTTGCTGTGTAGACCAGAATAAGACCAAGATTTATCCCAATGTTTTTTAGGGCTGAGCTTGTCCCTGGCAGATAGGCAGCTGAGGCCTACAAAATCAGGCCCTGATTTTATCTGCATGCTGCAAGAAACAGACCAAAAGCAGGCATGTCACACAAAGACTGGGGACACCTACAATGTCAATATCCAACATCCAGCCAAAGTCCAACTGATTCCCCATTGCTCCCTAAATACTGCCATGTGGAAGAAAATGTGTCTGCTATGTAGATTTTCAAGAAAAAATACTGCTTGTGTTTTAAATATTTTTGTGAAAGTTCCTCTAATAGTAACAAAAACGCTCATTAATTTTACTTCTAAAAACCAATTTCTGAGGCCAGTAAGAAGAGAAGGATAGAGGATACAGGCCAGGTCTTCATCTCAGGCCCAAGAGCTTGCTTCCTAAGTGCTCAGGCTGTGCCCACACACACTCAGAAGCTAGAGGCAGGTTCCAACCCCCCCCATTTATGCCCACCTACCTGCAATTCTTGCATATAGCATCTGATCTCCAGAATATTCTCCTGACCAAACATAAAATCACTTCTGAGGCAAGTCAACTCCGACACCAGAATACAAATTTAGAAAACAGATGAGCTCAATTAAACTGGAACACTATTTAATAGCTGTCTGTCTCTCTGTCTGTCCATCCACCCGTCCGTCTGTCTGTCTGTCTCTGTCTGTCTGTCTACTATCTATCTATCTATCTATTTTTGGTGTTCCTGAGGAGTGAATCCATGGCCTCTCCACTAAGCTATATCCCCAGTCCTATTTTCTTTTTGAAACAATGTCTAACTAAAATGCCCAGCCTAGACTCAAACTTGCAATTTTACCTCAGCTTGCCAGAGTGCCGAGATTTTAGGTGTAGACCACCCTAACCAGCAACAATCACTTTTTAAAAGTCTTGAAAGGAAATGCTGTATACCTGATGCCTATACTATATACATTTAACTGTTTTTTGTATTACCATTACATAAAACTTCAGTTTTCCTTCATTAGTATTTCCCCATTTAGGAGGCCTTTTTAAGAGTACATTATCTGGGCCCAGGATATAGCTCAGCAGCATAAGCAGCTGCCTGGCAAACACAAGGTTCCAAATTCAACATTATCATGTTAGGTTAGGCCATAAGAAACCATCCTTTTGTAGCTCAAAAACTGTTCTAAACATTGACCCTTTAATATGATTCCACTGAATAAAGCACAACCAGGTAGTTTTGTGAAACTAATCCATGAAATAAAGATCAGCACCACAAGAACAATTTCCAAACTTATAATTACTTACTGAAACAACTCATCTTTCATTCACCCAGGATTTCAGACTCTTAAACAAAAATCAGTTATCATAACAAGAAAGCTAAAAGAAAGAAAAAAACATAGTACCTCCTTTTGGACCTTTTTAGAACAAAGAACCAAAGAAAAACTTAACTGCTTATTATTTGTGTTATGACATCCTAAGCTGAAAGCAAAATATTTTAACTTGCTATCAGTTAGCAAAGTGATTATTCTGATTCAAATGGGGAAAGGCTCACTTTCAAGGCGACAATGAACTCGAACCTACTGTGGTGAGAAAGGTGCAGATATGAACTCCCAAGAGGCCCAATTACAGGCCCTGACCATGTTACCAGTTACTGCAAAAGATCATTCACTTGAGGCCTATTCCCCAAATTCCCTATCTGTCAAAATAGACAATAAACCCTTTCCATACTACAAAAAAGCATTCTGTAAGATTCAAGCTATAAGGGTTATGGAAAGCTTAGAAGGGTGACAAGTAAAATGGTCTTGATTTTTAAAAATGGATTTCATCATATTAAACATCAGCAAGTCAATTGTAATGATGTAAATGTTGATACATTTTCTTTGAGCATATCATTTATTCACCCATTTATCCTATATATTTATTCAACTACTTAAACTAATATTGTTCAAGCTACATAAAGATAAGACAGTCGCAGTATGAAATATTAAACTCAATGGAAAGAACACACATCTTCTGGACTGAATCAACACAAGAAATTCCTTTAGAGGTGCAACTGGCTTGCCAAGACACTGATGAAGGTTTACAAACGGCAGAGATGAGAGAATAAGCCACATGGAAACAGAGGTGGAGCCACAGCTCCCACATCACAAGTGAGAATAGCCCACACGGATCCTCTTGTGCCAACATGCTAGGGTCAGAGTGCTTAGCATTAAAACATCTCTGGATATCTGTGAGGGTGTCTCTGGATGAGAGGAACATTTGAAACTACGTACTGGGTTAACTACACAGTGCCCCTTCCCCAGTGGATGTTGCCACCATCCAATTCATTGAAGGTCCAAATAGAACCTGAAAGTGAGAAAATTTGGACTGTCTCTGTACCTGGCAATGAGGCTGTGACGGCCATCTTCTCTGCTCTAGGTTGCTACAAGGTAGGCTTCCAGACCCACGGCTGGCTCTATACCATCAGCTGTTTGGTTCTCAGGCCTTCAAACTATACTACCTTGGATCTCCAGCCTAACGATGGCAAGAAGTGGTGCTTCTCACTATCCATAGCTACTTGAGTCTTATAATACCCTATAATAAATCTCACTCTAGATGTATATGTTGTTGGCTCTGTTTCTCTGAAGAACCTCAATTATTATGACACTTAAAATTATTCCACATATGTAGATTATCTCCTGGAAGAAAAGTCACCTTTACAAGTGGACCTTGTTGCTTCCATTACTGGTATTCTGAACACCAGTCCTCATTCCTCTCCAATCCTCACTCCTCTCAACTCCAGGCACAAATCAGATACTCTGCAAACAGAAACCAATGAGAATTTGCACCTACAGCTCTCAGAACCCAAGTGAGGACAACCAGCAAGGTCAATGGTACTAAAAAGGGTCCTAAGTGTTTAACTAAGTCAAGTCATCTATGTTGCTTGTCATGAAAATAATAGTGACAGTCTTTCTGAAGTGAGTAAAATGAATTTGTTTTCAAGATTTGTTCATAATACATGACAAATCACAAAACTGGACCTATTGATGATATGTAAGTCTTTAAATGCCCTTAACTATTTCTGTCCCGTCATATCTTTTATAACAAATAAGCCTAAGGTTAGGAGAGTATACATACTACTACTGACAACAGCTGGGACTATATGAGGATAGACCTTATACCCATAAGGTACTGACTGACCCCAATTTTTTTTTTTCTTTTCTGTATATAAAAATATGGAAGAAAGGAATAAGCATGAATCTGCTCTATGCTCCCAATGGCCAAAGACAGTATCACCTTTCTGCAGGGTCTTCCTGCTCCTGCCCCCAAAGCCCTCACTACACAGATGCTTTCAGTGCCATAGGTGCCCTTTTCCATAAGAGACACTTCACATGACAGGGTCCACTCACTTCATTGGTGAATAAATGCTTAGCCTTAACATCACTATTTACTCTTCACTTAAGTGTCTAAGCCAAGTGGCACATGAAACAGAGCAAAAATCTGATGCGACACTCAGAGTAGGTCATAAATATCACTGATAGAATAAAACCCCATAGGTATTAGGGTTTTTATTAAAGATGGAGGAAAAACTCAACTTCTAACTCATAGGAAGTTACTGCATGAAAGCCTTGCAGGCACAAATGTGAGACCCTGAGCTTTAGTTCCTTTAGCCCTATTTTGTAAACTAAATATCAAAAGCCATGTGAAGTCAGAGCCCAAAAGTAAAATAAGTCAGGCATTTACAAAAAAATAAAAATTAAAAAAAAAAAACCTCCACAAACCACAGCCACTCAGCTGAGCCCTTGGCTTCCTCTCTGTCAGAAACTGGTATTGATGTCATTTCCCTCTAGTTTGGGGGAGATGGCAAGCCTCCTGTGCCACTCTGACATTGAAATAGTCATAAAGAAATGAACTGAGCAGTTACTGTGGCACGCCATCTGAACACAATCCTCAGTTTTTTTAAAAAGAGGTTAAAGCCATTCAGAAAAAAAATGCTACCACATTGAAGTCTACATCTCCTATCCCCTATAAAATATTCAGAACCAAATATGGTAAGCAATCTCTGGCAATCACAAGTCAAAGGCAAAATTGCCAGCTTAAAAAATCAGAATAAAAGTAAGGGGAACCCTTAATTGATAAAGAGCAAAGCTCTACTGAAGTGTAATCTTATGATGGACTTTATAATAAAAGGAAGTAAGACATGCTGGCCACACCCCATGAGCCAACCAGCCAGCTGTTAATTAGCAGGTCAGTGACTAGTATGCAGTTTAATTCAGGACAGTGGTCAAATGCTAACCTGAAAGGGCAAAATCTTGGAGGCTGAGGAACTCAGCCAGATAATGCAGACCCTGACTGAGCACATGACAACCAGGGCTTCCCAGAGCCTAGAGTTCTCTGTGAATTACAGAAAAAATCTACAATAGGACACACATCATGCCCCACTGTCTGTCTCTTCACATGTCACACAGTGCTCATGAATATAAAAATCAGTCTCATGATACAGTTAATATTCTTCGCATGAAATGCCAATTAAAAGTTGAAAACAGTGAGAAATTTTCAGAAATCAACATAAACACAATTTACTGAATATTCAAACTTAAAACTAATCTTGAAAAAGAGATCGAATGAATTCAGCTTCAACCATTTAAGTTTCCATTTAGACACAGATTGATATAATTCTTTTCCTTTTATACATAAGTGGTTCTTCCATTTCTGGGGAAAGGCTAAAGTCATTTTCATAGTTTCTCCCAGAAAATATTATATTCTTATTCATATATCTGATTCATAATAAAAGGAATATTCAGCTGCCTATAGAGAACAGTTTTTGTGAAATAGTATTTATGTGAAAAGACAGGGTGTCAAGAAACACTTGGTCTATGATTTCAGAGCCCAGAGAAAATAGTTATAACAAACTGGAAAAATACCCTAGTGTAGATCGCCTGAACATTCTGTCCTTGTCTTTACTGAGGAAGAACAAAGAGGCAAGTATGTGTTCAGCATCCACCAAAAGCAGAGACCAAGTACTCAACAGTAATATTTTTAACCACTGTGTCCTTACTACCCTTGCTTATTAATCTGCATGACAATTTCAATATATTTAGTTTTCTCTTTCAGTGAAATAAGGTTGAGGAGCTTACAAATCTAGAGATATTTTTCTTATCTTTAAAATCCAAATATGGAGGGTCAGCGAAATAGCTCAGGGCACTAAGCACCTGCTTAGGCAAGCACAAGGACTGGGGTGCAGTCCCTGACACTGCATGCTGCACCGGCCCCAACCCTGGGTGGCTGAGACAGCCACTGAGCCTGTGTGTGGTGGTATACACCTATAATCCCCAGTGCTGGAGAAGCTAAAAACAGGAGAATCACTATGAGTCTGAGCTGTGTAGTGAGACTCTACCAAATCCATTAAAAAAAAAAAAAAAAAAAAAAAAACTCCAAATGTGGGACTCAAACAGAAATGCCTTCTATCATTATGAGCTCTCTAAACTCCAGAATTTTGTAGCAGATAAATTTATAAAGTTCCTGGCAGTTAAATATATCCTTATATTTTTCAATAACAGTTTTAAAATGCAAAGATAGGGAAAGATTCGCATAGAGAGACATGTGCATGCATACACAAACACACTCCAAAAATCTTCCTCAAGAGAGAGATTTTTTTAAAGGACTGCAGATGTAAATATGGTTGTCCTGCAGTTTTTCAGAAGAGACTTTCTAAGTACAAGTAAGCTTTTTCACATGTGAAAGTACCATTTGTTAATTAATGTCAATGTTATCACCTGCCTTACTGGCTCTCAGCTCAGGGCAGGGACATGGAGAGAAGCTCATACCATCATCCACACACTACCCAAGATAGAGATTATGGTTTAGATTTAAAATGTCCCCAAAGTGCCGTGTGTGTAGAAGGTGATTGGACAAGGTGACTCTCAATTCATCAATTTCTCAATTCAGTGGCTAAAAGTCCTGGTTGGAGGTGGGCCCATGGGCAGGATACAAAGCTTGTATTCTTGCCCCTTGGTCTTCCCTTCCCTCTCTCTGCAGCCTGGCTGTCACAGGCAGAGCACCATTTCCTCCACTATGGCCCTTTGCCATCCCTTTTCTGCTTTGCAGCCAGCTGACCATCAAGCAGAACCACAAGCCCAAAACCTCTCTTCAAATTGTGAGTGTTGGGTATCTAGTCCAAGCAAAGGAAAAGTAGCTAGGATTACAGGTGAAAGGATGTCCTCTCAGGAGGTTTCAGGTAGGATCTGCTAGAGTACTGTCATGGTCAACATGGGGCAAGAGCCTCCGGCTACACTGCAGCTCTAGCTTGTGTGCCCTCACATAGGCAGCCAAAGAGGGAGCCTGGACCTTGAATAAGTGTGTTCTTGCGGGCACATGGTGATGCTGCAGTGCAAAATAAACAGCAACAAAAGGAAGTGCTCTTATTATGACCACCAAGTTAGTAAAAGTTGAGTGGGGCTTACCTGGGAAGGAGAAGATCCAGATCACAGCATCAACTAGCAAAACCACAGCCCTAATACCCTCTGTGTAAGTCTGAAGCAGCAGAACTAAAGTGACAACCAACACCCTTCGAGATTCTGCCACTTGGCAGCTGGATGCCTTTGCTTAGGGTACTGCCCTCTATGGCCAAACTTTCTTCATCTGAAGTATGGTCAGAATCCTAGCACCTGAGGTTTACAGGATTCTGTGAAACACATGCAGAGGAATGGCTACCTCAAGCACACAAGTGTTTCACTGCTGCCAGCCAGTCTATGCATCATCCCACTGGTGCCCCAAGCTTTCGTTTCACCCCAAATCTGAGTGTGCCAAGAATGTGCTTGTTGACTCAAGGTTTACATTCACCCCGACATCTAGGAAGAGTTAGATGAAGAAAACGTTTCATCAGGCCAAAGGCAGAGAGGCTGCTGTTGGCAAAGCAACCAATAGAGTAGGAAAGATACACAGGAGTCACCTGGCCAAAGGGGAAAGCTGGGGCTTGCAAACTGATGGTGAAGAAAGGGCTGCCATGAGAGACAGGACAGAACCAAGACCATATCCTATATCAGCATACACTGACAGCTACCAGGTATGAAGGTCAAATTTGCCAGAGAAGTTCTACACAAATGATACACGCTTTGACTTTCATGTATTTGGTTCCTTAATAAAGCAGCTAAAATAAATACTTGCACACAGTCAATACTCCTAGTAGGCTGAGCATAATGATCAGAATATTGGAGTTCGATTATGTGTAAGGATAAACATTTGGGAATTTGAGGCAGGGATGACATGAAATTATTTTAAAGACATCCTTCCTGCACAGCACAAAGAAAGTGGTGTTAATCACAGGACTGTGCAAGGACTAGAAATGATAAATCAGAGATGACTCAGAAACAAAGACTGCCATTACTGAGGATCATGATTGTTCAAGTGTTCTTCAGCATTCCAACAGCTCTTTGTACCTTTATGTTTTTACACATTTCACTTTAACCTTAAGACTAATCAGTGAGGTAAAAGAAAAAACATCAATGGTAGGTAAAAGGAAATCACTGACAGGAAAACACTGTGATGGGCACAAGGAAAAGAATAATTTTCTAACTTATCATAATAGCAAGAGAATCCAGGTCTTTGGACTCCTAGTCAAAGCCCTTCCTATAACAAAGCTGGATAATTAAAATAAGCTAATGTGTTCTGAGGCTCTCATCCACTGTGGCTTTCTATATGATATATGACATACCAGTACTCACCCTGGCTAAAATTTATGGCATGTTAAATATTAACATGAGAAAGTGCACCTCTGGAAAATTAGCCCATCTTCTAATGTTCTGTTATACTCTAAAACAAATTTACCATTTTAATCTATACTCTTTGCCCTCTTGTTCGGTTAAAGGGGAAAAAAGACTGGCTTTCAGCAATCACCTGCTTTCATCAACAGTTTTCAATTATAGCACTCTGGCTGCTTCATAGAAAAAAAAAAGTTATACAACAAACTACTGTCATATTATTATACTCCAAAGAGGCAATAGTCTCCAGATATTTAGGCCAAAATACTTAACACTAAACATACATTAAGGCTTATAACACTCACTAGTTTTAAAATATAGGGGCTAGGGAGATAGCTCAGTGGAATAAGCACTTGCCTGGCAAGCACAGGGGCCTGAGTTCAATCCCCAGTTCCACCAATAAATAAATAAATAAATATAAATAATATCCATGCTTTAAAAACAACTATTTCCTATTTAAAGGTCAAAAGTATACAAGAAAATGAATAATATTCTAAATGAATGTTCTTGTACTCCTGCAGAGAAACAATCACTTGTAGAACTGTGATGAAGGCTCCTGATGGAAGCTATGGAATGATTTGCTCCATGTAGATCTCACCTGAAGCTGGAAATCTAAAAACATTCCCAGCCTCCCATGGTATGAGGGTTCCAAACCACTGCAGTCTGTCAAAGTATGGAATGCAGACTGTGGCAGACAAGACTACCTGCTCCTACCCACTTTTGCTGTGTTTTTGTTTTGCACACAAAGTAATGTGTCACACACACACAACAAAAGTACGAACTTATAAGAAGAAATTTTTTCAAAAACATAACTATAAGGTGAAAGGGAAATTACGTATTATTGTCCTTACTCAGACCATAAGGCATGCAGTATCACACCAGTTAGGGGTATGTTTTTCTTTTTCTCTTTCATAGGGGTGATAAAACAAGGCTAGAAGGAACTAGGTATCAGTGAAAAAGTAATTAACCAGACAGTGGATCATACCAGGTCTTACCCTGTGGTTGCATGTTCTCAGGAAGGAACACAAGGCACAGGCAAAGGCTCAGGAGTCCACATTCTCTTGTAGTGAGATTTTAAACTCTCAGATCCTTACACTGAATGCCCCCTGGTAAAATTTCCAGAGAAGTAGCTGCTTCTTTCACCAAATCCTAACTCACATGCTTTATCTTCCTTCTGTAGTAAATGCATATAAGAATATAGTTCTGTGACTGTAAGAAAATCATTATAGCCCCAATATTATAGCATAGTGGATGCTATGCTCTGATTGGTCACTTTCCAAAATTCATGCTAAAATAGCACTCAACCTGAGAGTATCAACAGGTAGGACCCTTTAGGAGATTCCTGTAATGGATGGGAATAAGGCCCTCAAAGAGGCACGAGCAACTCCACTTGCTGTTCTACCATGTGGAGATGCAGCGAGAAGGCAGCATCTATGAACAACAGACACTAAGTCTTCCAGCTCCCACAGGTGGGCTCCCCAGCTTCTAGAACTGTGCCCAATTTTGTGTGGTGATATTAGAAACTGAACGCAGAACCTTCACCCTGTGCTATGTCCCCAGACCTTTTTTATTCTGAGACAAAGTCTTACTAAATTATCCAGGTGGGACTCAAACTTGCAATCCTCCTCAGTCTCCCCAAAGTATTGGGATTAAAGGCAAAAACCACCATGCCCAGCAATTCCCATTGTTTATAAATTACTCAAAGTACCCAGTACTCTGTCCTAGCAGCCTGAACAGACTTAAGCAGTAGCATCATTAATCACTTCTCAATGGGCCAGAGCACTTCAATGTGGCACAATACAGCCCAGTGGAATTTCCCAAAGGGAAAATGGAGGCTTGAGAAGAATTTTACCTACAGCCTGAGTACTGATTCTTGCTTGCAGGAGGATAGCAAGGCCATGGTGGAAAACTAGCTAGCAGATGGGTGGTAAGGCAGACAGGTAAGGATGGATGCAAACGTGCCACTTATTTTTCTAAGTCTTATTTCCCACCTCTAAAATGACTATGGTGGTAGAAAGACCCATTTCGTGCACTGTTAAAAAGATGTACTAGAGCATTTAATGATTGTAAGCTCAGTAGCAATTAGGAAAGTATTTGCCCTACACCCTAAAAAACTAAAGCCAGCCCCAGGGATTTATTTCTATCCTTCCAGCCAATCTGCTAGTAAAATCACTGGGTTTTCATATTTAGGTTCTAACATATCAGTATGAAAGCTATCATAAACTTTAATTAAAAGCACATAAAAATAGTAAGATCAAATTATATAATTTTACCATTTCAAATAAAATGGAGATCTTTATATTCCAAAAGCTTATTTCAAATATCAAAAGTTTCAACTTTCTTCCTCATATCCTTTACTTTTTAATCCACAGATAAAATGCACAGAAGACTAGACACCACACACACACACACACACACAGCAAGTTCAGGAGCTAGGGAAATAGCTCAGTAGAATAAGCACCTGCCTGGCGAGCATAGGGTCCTGAGTTGAATCCCTGGTGCCAAAAAAAAAAAAAAAAACCCAATACCACACAGCAAGTTCTATCCAAGATTTCAGACACAATGTAGTTTAACAAACATAGTATATGACTAAAAAGCAATTTTTTAAAAAAATTTATTAGTACATTTGTGATATTACATTTAGTATGGGAAGTTGGTACACATTACATCTTTTTTTTTTCATTTATATATTTGGTATGGGGTCTCACTACACAGCTCAGACTCATAGAGATCCTCCTGTTATTAGCCTCTCCCACACTGGGATTACAGACATGAGCCACTATGCCCACACTCAGTCCTGACTGAGTGCGCCCCCAGGGCAGGGCCGGCGCAGCATTCAGGACCAGGGATCAAACCCTGGTCCCTGTGCTTGCCAAAGTAGGTGCTTAGTCTGCTGAGCTATCTCACCGGCTCCATATTGCATCTTAATCCTTAGAAAGTATTGTTTAGAGCCGTAAATAACAGACTGATAAAGGACAAGCTATTTTTCAAAAGATACATGTATCTTCCATCCATTTTTTTGGTTTTGTTTGCTTGTCACAGGGTCTCAAATCATTTATGAATCTCCCACCTCAGCCTCCCAGAATGCTAACATTGAGCACTTTTTCACCATATTTTATGTGTCTACTGTTTCCTAGAAAACTCCACTTCATAATTTGGAGGGTGTGAAAGGCTGATACAATTGTTATTTTTTTTTTTTTTACCTTTTATTTTGGTACCCAGAGTCGAACTCAGGACCTCACACTTGCCAGGCAGGTACAGTGCCACTGAGATAAACCCTACCCCCCACAACTGTTATTTTTCAGACAAGAAATAGCAAACAGAAACCTTAGTCATTAGTTTCCTAATGCTACTGTAACAACTTACTTAAAACTTAATAGCTCAGAACAACATAAATTCATTCTCTTAACAGTTCTGCTAACAGAAGGATCAGCGAGCTGACTTGAGTAATGGGAAGCCTGTTCCTCCCTGGAGGTTCATACCCCTTGGTCTTCTCCAGCCTCTCCAGGCTTCCAGAATCCCTGGCTTCAAACCTTGCCTTACCCCAACCTCTGCTCCTGACCCCACATCTTCTGCTTTCAATTTTCCTTCTCTCTGCCTTTGACAATGAGCCTTGTGAATACACTAAGCCTCTCTAGACAATTCAGGATTATCATCCATATAAAGATCTTTAATGTACACATATTGGCAAAGTTCGTTGTTGTTGTTTGTTGGAGGATTTTTTCTTTTTGGGGGGGGGCATGTAAGAACACATTTACAGGTTCTGGGGATCAGTACATACACTTGGGGGGACATAATTCTTTTGGTCACAAATGATAATAAAAAATACAGTGATTAACATGTTAATTCAAGACCCAAATATCACTTGATACTGTACTATCATTAACAAAATCAGAAATGACAAGCAAGCAATGTAACTCCTTAGAAAAAATCTAAAGAAAAACTTAGTAAGTGTATGTCAGAGGCAAGTTTCACATTATAGAAAACACAAGTTTTAAAAAAATCAAATACTAACACTTTCAACTATTAGCATTAGTTAACGAAATCAAATCTCATTACAACAAAACAGTCTTTTGATTCTACGACTTCAGTTTTTTTTCCCATCAAAAGATTTCTCCATTATTTGTTTTTTGTTTGTCTTCTTTTTATACCTGGAATCAAACTCCAGACCTTGCACTTGCCAGGCAGGTGCTATGTCACTGAGCTACAACTTCAGCAACAACAGAATTTAATCTCCTTGAAAACAATTCTCTTGCCTTCACTGAATTTTAAAAGTACACTGGAGGTGGGAGGGGGATTTAATTTAGGGGATTTATCTGTGATTTAGATAAGCATAATTTTTTTCCTGGCCAACTGAGGAACCACTCCAAAAGTACAGAAAAGGAATAAATATGCATTCTCACTTAATGACCAAACCATACAAACTGAGTTTTCTATGAAATCATTTCATTCATTTGGTACTTTTCATATACCAGCCTCTTACAAAAATTAAAGATTGTAGAAAAAGACAATTTCTGAAACAATCCACAAAGGTAGGGTGAATAAAAATCCATTATAAGGGTTAGGGAGATACCCAGTGGTGTAAGAGCCTGCCTGACAAGCACAAGGTTCTGAGTTCAATCCCCCTTACTGAAAAAAAAAAATGAAAAATAAAAATCCATGATCAATGAAATTTTTTATATGGAAGATTTATCAATGAAGGAGTTTGCTGCACATCTACAGTTTATAGAAAGTCAGAATTGCTCACACTTGAGGGACCAGAGAGGGTCAGTTCCTGGCAATAATATTGCTGCTAATGGAGCTGTAATAGAACTTCCTGCTTCTGGAGCAGAGTTGGTAATTCCAACTACATTAGTCACTAGAGCTCAGACGGAACATTTTAAACCAAAGGGATGTTTTCCTCTTAAAACAAGAAACTAGGGCAGCACAATTCAATTTCTCTATTTCAATTACTGGGTTCAGGGGAACGTTAAAAATCATGAAAATCCAAACCTTTTAACTTCACATTAGAGTCTAGATTTCACTACAAGTTTCAGAATGTCTTGAAACATTTAATGTGTCATTCAAGATTCCCTTGCCAAGTCTAATAAAGTCTAAATAAAGTACTTAACAAAAAATAAATAATCATACAGATAAGAGCAAATTGATGGCTTAACCTTAGCATTGGTCTAAGTATAAGTTATTTACACAAGATTATTCTTAAGCAAATTAAATTCTCATCTGACTAGAATCCTTGAAATTGCATTGTCTAAATCTGGGATCTAACTATCCAGTTCATTACAAGTCAGGTTTCCAATTCAGTACACAGAAAATTCCTAACACATACCCATGTATTTCATTAGCTTTCCACCTCCAACTTGAAAAATAGTCCTTCTCTAAACTATTAAAGTATTTCACCCATGTTTACAGATCATGATAGCAATATGGGTAACTTGACATGAATAAGGACCACTTAGGAGATCAGAAAAGTTCTTGGTGTGTCCATGGATGACTAGCACATCAGCCACAAAATAAAAAGGGAAGAACCATACCAACATGGGTGGCACCAACCACTATGCTTACAGCCTGGATAGAACACAAATGGAAAGAGGAAGGAAACCTTCCCCATTGTTCCGTAGAGGAGCTCTGGCATCTGCCATTGCTCCTAGATGCTGACCTCTAGTTCCTTTAGGCTTCCAGTACAGATTGTTCAGCCTTCCCACACAGACGCTTCTGCTTTCCAACACAGAAGCATATTGGACTCTGCACTGAAATCCAGGCCTTCAATCTTCACCTGGCTCCCCCACTCCTCCAGTTCTCCATTATCCCACCTCTAAGCCTACCTAGTAAATCCTTTGTATGGTCAATATTGTAAATTAAATCTGCTTCTCTAGTGAACCCTAATACACAGATCATTTATCCCACAACAAAGGCAACAATGATATCCAGTAAAGGTACTGGCTTAGGGATTTCTAACACACTATCATACTAAAGAAATTTAGAACTTAATACAGTATAAGGCCAATAAAGAAAATGTTCTTCGCCGAGGAGATGGCTCAGTAGAATAAGCGTTTCCCTGGCAAGTGCAAGGGCCTGAGTTCAATCCCCG
>NDGN011552590.1:1983-26296 GCA_002564285.1 Tympanoctomys barrerae | reverse complement strand
GGCCAATGCTAACTTTCTCCAATCAGTTCTGGGTCATTCTAAGGCACCACAGTGGAACAATGCTAATTTAAAAATGCAATCAGAGAGCCTGTGCCCACAACAGAAAACACAGGAATATGGATGAGGCCTGTGAGCCGAGAGACAGGAACTTCTGCAGGCCATGCCTGCAGCTGGGAGACATCTGGTAATGAAATAGCAGCCTGGGCTGAGCCTCCGTTCATCATGCAGGAGGCAAACGCTAAAAGGGAATCTGAAGCACTGAAGCCCTTCATGTGAAAATAAGAGCAATCCACCTGCCATGGTGGGAAGTCTGAATGTGACCAGGAAGGACCACCAGAGATTGTCCACGAGGATGTGGCGAGCTCCCATCTGATATCAGGGGAGGCAATTATCCCTGACGCGCGTGGCCACGTTTGCTGGATAGATTGGCCTCTACGACTTCATCATTCCATGAGGACACCTGAATTTTGTCATAATAAAGAAATAGAATGTGCCCTGAGTGCTGGCAGATCAGTCCAATCTCAGATGGGGACCCATTATCTCTGACTTTCATGGGCTCCCCTCTTCTGACTCAGGGCAGCTCTGCAGCAACTCTTGCAGGTAAAGATGGGTGGTGTCAGGCAGGGCCCTCCTCGAGGAGAAAGCGGTGACCGCAGCGCGCAAGCTCTGCAAGCTGAAGTGCAAAGTTTCTTTATTTCTTATTCCAATCAGTCTGCTCTCTTCTCAGATTTTGAAAAGTCACCTCTGAATGATGGAGACTTTGCCTGACCATGTTATGAACATGTGAAGCCATGAGCTGTGTCCCTTCCGTCCCTGATTTCCTCTCCAATTACCAAGATAACTAACATTTCTCCATCGTAACTTCTGTAGAGGAACAATTTTGACAGGTAGCTGCCATCCGCTCTCACTTCTGAATCCAGTAATGAAATGTCAGAGGAGGAACAGTTCATTAAAATGTGCAGCCCACTTAGCCCCCCTTGCAGCCCAACCTGTGCACAATTAGAGACATTTTTCAGGATATTATGTAACTAACGTAAGTACATTCTTGAATAACATCTTGTTGTTAAAAATAACAACTGATTAATGTTAACACTGTTGGAGAATACACCAGCCGAAATGTTCCCTCAGCTGATATTTGGATATTTGGATATTGAGAGCCATAAAAAAGATGTTTCCGGTAATAAGTCACCAAAACTGTCTACAATCCCCTTAAAGGAATTTTAAGGAAGAAAAATTGCCTGCATAGATCCCACAGTCTTGCCTCAGTTGTCATCTTTTACAAAATTTCTTCATACTCCCAAATTACTCCAAAAATATTTTTAAAAAATAAGCAGACATAGAAAAGTCATTAGGAGCTCAGACCCTGGAGTCAAAGCCTCTGTATCTCAACTCTGCCTGTACTATTTGTTCACATGAGACTGTAATCATTTGGCTTCATTTTTGGAGTCTTCACTTCATGAAAAAGACATTATCCAGGGCCGGGGAGAGATCTCAGTGGCATAAGTGCCTACCTGGCAAGAGCAAGGTCCCAAGTTCTAGCCCCAGTACCAGAAAACAAACAAACAAACAAACATATTATCCATTCCCAGAGTGCTAAAAGGATTAAATTAGATAATATACACAAAGTATTTAAATTGTGGCTGGACACTTTCAAAGGTAAATAAATGTAAGCTATTTCTCTAACTTGATACTTTTTTTTTTTAATTTTCGGGAAGGGTCTACCGAGTGGGTCTAGATCACTCATAGTGATCTGCCTGTTTACAGCCTCCCAAGAGCTAGGATTACAGGCGCACGCCACCACACCCAGTCTCCATTGTCATCTCGGTGCACCCCAGGGGCAGGGCCAGCATGGTAGGTCTGGAGATTGAACCCCAGGCCCCTGCAACTGCTTACAGGTGCGTTAATCTGCTGAGCTATTTGGCCAGCCCTTCCTAACTTGATACCTTATTCAGTCTGTCATGTGTTGTCTAAAAGGATCTGGTAATTTAAGAACATTCATATATTTTACATGGAGTAGTGTCCCCTTATCCATGGGGGTCTATGCTCCAAGACTCCCAATGAATGCCTGAAACCCCAGGAAATGATGAACAACATATGTTCTGTGGGTTTTCCTCACACACATTTTTTTCACTTAGAGGAAGTCTTTACAGCTTCTCTTTGGCACATCTGAATTGGCGACATCACCACTCTTGCATACTGGGGCCACTGTACAATTAAAGGTGCTAAGCACAAGGACAGAAACTGCACCACCTGGATGCTGGACCTGCCGAATGGAGACAGTTCCTAGGCACACCCGGGCACGGGATCTATACGTACAGCACAGATCCACTGCACAAGAGTTCACTCACCTCCCATCTGGGCCAGGGATTCATACCACTCAGAATTATGCATGACTTAAAACTTATAAATTGTTTGGTCTAAAATTTTCGATTTAATGTTTTTGGACCGTGAGTTGACGACAAGTAGCTGGAACCCCAGCAAACGAAACTGCAGATAAGGGTGGAGAACTATATACTCATTTGTTTACAGTATTATGTTATTCATTTTCCTATGGAAAACAGAGAGAGGACACTTCTGAGCATCTTTGTTCCAAAGGCTGCCGTTCCTTTTTAGTGCAAAGGATACGAAAGCAAAGGGGAGTGGAGGTGTCAGACCTCCTCCTAAGCTGCCAGCTCTAACCCTGTGCTTGTAAACTAACTCTACACACATCCAACTGCACTTCCCAGGAAGCCAGTGAAAGGCCCTGATTTATGGAAGTATTTACTTTAGGACTTGGGGTTTGTTGTTTCAGGTTTATCTCCTGGAAAGCTTGCTAAGCCTGACAGTCCAGCAATTTTATTAAACTCGGTTCAATTTAAGCATTTTCTAAAGAGCATACAGAAAGCGCACCGGCAGTGGCTATTCAAATTTCCCAGTCGATGCCAAAAATAATAAAAGGGCACTTAAATGCCCATTTTTGAGCAGGCTCAGCAGCATGTGGCCTAATTATCCAACTATGTGAAAAATTCTATAGATTTTTACCCGAGTACAAGAGTTTGATATGCACAGTGCGGAGCACAAATGGCCACCTCACCAGGGTGTGTCGAACTTTTCCAGTCTAAATATAAAAGCCCAGGTCTATCAGGGTAAATTCTCCTATAATTTGCCATCTGATTAACTTCTAAGAAATTACTAATGGGCAACAGGGAAAAAGATGTTACACTGGCCAGCACCAATGCACACGAGCGAAGAGCCTACCACCGTGCTAAGCACCACTTTCCTTTATTTTCATTCTATCCTTCTGAGGTAGATACCTTCATGCATAGTTTACAGGTGAGGAAGGCCAAGTTCAGAAAGTGTAAAGTTCCTCACCCTAGAGAATATGTATCAGAGCTGTTTTGCTTCCTCCACCCACGCTTTTGCATCCATGTTCTGTCCTTCTCTGCCCTGCAGGTGATCTGTCCTGCATGGAACTTTATTTTTGTTTTTGAGACAGGCATCTCGCCATGTTGGCCAAGCTGGCTTTCAATTCCTGGGCTCAAGTGATCCTCCTGCTTGAGTGGGCTAAGTGTTGGGACTGCAAGTGTATGCCTCTGTGCCTGGCTTCTACAGAATGTTACAGACTAAGCTTGGGCTTCTGTTGGGGTGGTGTTGGGGCAGGAGGTGGGGGACAGCAGGCAGCACCAGAGGCCCGGACAGTAGGAGACAGTATGGACATTCATTCACCAGCTCTTTCCTCGCCCATCCCACTGCACAGCTGTGGGCTCTGACAAGTGCCCATTTCCCCGCCCTGTGACTACAGTTCCTAACACAGGCCTTTCCTTCTTAGTCTTTCCTGAGACTCGCCCTGGGTTGAAGGAAACCTGCTCACTCACTTTGCCCCTCAGACTCCCCTACAGGTACTTCCTCACCTTTGAGGCTGCCTTCACCCTATCCACATCTCTGTCAATGTTCCCTGGGTTGAATTGTCCCATAACCCTTCAGTTTGAGTAGGTTGTCCATTGTCTGCTGGAAAAAGGAAAGTGGTCTCCAGCAGCTGGTGCTTTCCACCCTTTAGCTCTGCCCTTGAGCACCCCAGCCAGCCCCTCTCCTTCCTGTGTGGCCATCCCATCACGTCTGTGATGCAATTACTCAGCCTCCAGAAGTAAGTTCTAGGAGCATAATTAAAGATAATTCTGAAGACATATTCCCATGGTTAGTTCCCTCTCCTAGAGGAATTCCTTTCCATGGTTATATATCCCTCAGCTTTCATCAAAAAAAGGAATATTCTGGAAAACAATTCATAAGTGTTAAATTTCGTGCTGTTCTAAATAGTGTGATGAAATCTCACATCATCCTGCGCAATCCCATCCAGAATATGAGCATCCCATCGCCCGTGGTGTCCGTGCTGCTCTTGCTGCGTCTATTAGCCACCTGGTCGCTGTCTTGGGTATCAGATCAAGCACCACAGAGTTGTAGTGCTTGCAGTCAAGGAACTGTGATGTCACAGCTTAGTGCCGCGCATGTCATAAGGTCTGCGTCATTCACCTCACTTCAGCTCATCACAGAAGCATTGCCACCATACCTCATTACAGGAAGTCCTCACATGCTACATGAGGACATTTTAAGAGAGAGAAAGATCATATTCACAGAACTATTATTATAATATGTCATTAAAGCCTTTCCATTTTACTATTGTTATAAATCTCTTAGTATGCCTGATTTATAAATCAAATGTTATCATGCCAATGGACATAGAAAAAAAGATCGTATATGGTTTGGTACTATCCCACAGCACTGACTAGGGGGGTTGGAATGTATCCCTGTAGGGACAAGGAGGGATTGCTATAATTTTTTAAAAGAATAACTGACTTTTTCGTTTTTGTCATTGTTCTTTTTTAATGGGAATAAAAATAATAAAAAAATAGAAATTGATAAGTAATGCAAAAAAAAAGAAAGAAAACAAGATGATAGGAATTCAACAGTGGTGGTTATATTGCACATTGTTGTCTTCAAAGTAACTGCTCAAATTACCAGACGAAGCATGTAAAATTGGTCAGTGTAAACATTTTAAACATTATCTGTTCCCTCCACTAAGCCAATAGAAATCTGTAGTATAATCATCCTAGCCGTCCTGTGTATATACATATGGGGTTTTCCCCCATCCAGCTTTCTTTTTTCCCTTCCCTCATCCCAGCTGTTCTTTCCTTTGGAGCAGTTTCTTTCTGTTTCACAGGATCCACTGCACCATTCAGATTTTACTGAATCTTTCTGCTTCTTACGCTAGGAGTCCATATAATGTTTACACATGGGTTTGGTTTACTTCACTTATGAGTAGGATCTCTTAGTTGCATCCACTTACCTATAAAAGCCTTGAGTTAATCTTTCTTTATAGTTGAGTAATACTTCATTATATAAAAACATCACATCTTTTTTATCCATTCCTCAGCTGGTGGGCACTTGGGTGGTTTCCAAGACTTTAGAATTGTTATAATTTTTAACCTAATTGTTCAACAACATAGGATTGGATAAACTGATTAAGGCACATTGATATAATGCAATATTACAAATAATTTAAAATAATGCCATACAAATTTCATGACACATTGTCGTAGTATATCAACTTTTAAAAGAATACTTACCTATTTAAGACATTCTTTTTTATTTTTTCAAGAGATATATTGAAAAAGATGGAAGAGGCTGTCCAACAGGACTATGGCCAAGGGTACTGTGACAGTGAATTCACTCTCCACTTGAGCAAGGTGCTCCCAGCTAGGTTCCCCAGCATGGCCGTGTGTGTGGAAGACCCGCACGAGGGAGAACCGTCCCCAGAACAGCATGTGAGGGAACTAAACCGGAAGGAGGGTTTCTGCTTCTTCAGAAGAGCTCCCGTCTTCGCCCTCACCTCAGGCATCACCTCCTGGCTCCCGGTGCACACTCCGAAGCCTCCAGTGTGTTCTCTTCAGCCTCCTGATACGGGCTCTCAAGGGACCCTGCAGTGAGCTCCAGGCCTTCAGCTGGACCCTGCTTGTGCTCGCAACACCTGACTCTGAGCCAGCATTATAAACCCATCTTGTGTTTTCTTATATATTAATATATCAATCAATATATTCATGTTAATATATTGATAGATTTAATGTATTAATATATTGATATGATTTATATATTTATTAATCTAATATGTTGGTTAATATATTGATTTAATTAATGTATTTATAATATATTGATTAATATATTAATTATATTAATATATTAATTCTTATATTATCTTGCATTGAGTCTTTTTCTCATGCACCCTGATTGATATGAGAACATATGTAATTTTAAAGTGTCTTATTACCTCAATACAAAGTTAAAAGAACTCAGTAAAATTAATTTAATGATTCATTGACAACTGAAGGGATGCAAAATGGCATCATTTCAACATGCGATCTATATAAATTAATAATAAGGTATATGAACGTCTTCCTTTCTGGGCTAAGTCTGAGACGTCCAGTGCCCAGTCTGCACCGCAGGCCCTGTCATTTTTATCTTGCTGCATTTTAAGTGCTCAAGCATCCCTGCGCTCCCAGACTGGACCCCGTAGGAGCCTCGGCAGCAGCTGTGAAGAGCACAACTTCAGGTAGTCTTTCCGTGCTTCTGCCCATCTTTCACAGCTACCAGTTTACTGCTGATGTACCTTACTTCCACAAAAAGAAACACGAAGCTATTTTTCAATACTGACAGCAGTTTCTTTTCTATCTCTGGAATAATTTTTGGATCGTCTTGCTTACAATGCACAGAATAAATGCTTCTGAGTAAGGGGAAACGCTGTCCTCCTGCTTTGCACGTCTCTCCGATAGTGACCTGCTGCCAGGCCTGGGGCATGAGTAAAGCTCTGAAATTGCTGCGCTTCAGGGGGGCTGCTACGTGAGCTCCTGGCTTCCCCTGGTGTAACCCGGAACCCATCAGAACTCATAGTACACAGTTTTGGTTGGATGGGTTCAAGGAAGGCATGGAAAGGTGCCAAAAACTGCTTAATTTGAGGTTAATTAAATAGTGATGATGAGCCTTAATCTCCACCTTGTCATCAGATTGTAAACACTGACTGCAGCTGCAACAACCTGTAAAATCTTGACCAGAATGAAGTGAGTTACCCAGATGAACCTGGCAGGTAAGAATAGAGAAACCTAGATCCTTATATTTGGAGAAATAGGGATACCACCACCAACAACAACACCAACACCCGAGCCCCCGCAAAGGAGAGAACTAGAAGGGAGAACACATCAGATCTGATTGGTATGCAGTCCTATAAAAAAATAAGTGTGGGAGCCTATGTACTTGGAGGCTGAAAAGAACAGGAGTACAGATGGACAATTAGTACTAAGAACTGATAATAGTTCTGCCTTTATTGGACAAAGGGGGCTTCCGTGGCAAAACAGGCATGTGCTACTTCATACAGTGATTGCTCTGGACACATGATTACCATGCTGGAAAGGAGCCTGCACTGGGCTCCGTGCGAGAGAAGGCAAGGTCATGCATTACGTGCCAGCCTGGTGTCTAGTAGTTCTCACGCACTGACCGAGTAACTCCCACAAGGACTTACTACAGTGGACATCATGTTCTCTCTTTAAAGAACAGGGAATGAATGTGAAATCTCAGAAACATCTCTCTTGTCTAAGGACCTATAAAAGATGAACAATTGGATGTTTTCCTGGATGCAAGCTTAAAATCACAAGCTACTCTGTCACGGTCTGTGAGGCAACACAGTACTGAGGAAGGCGTAAGGCAGGAAGCACAGTCAAGCTCCTGGGAGAAATGGGGAAAAACGAAAAGAGCAAAAGAAACTCCACAGGAGAGAGTAAGTAAGTAAGTAGCGTAGATGTTCTAAAAAAAGAGTTAGGTGAACACTCTGATAGCACCTTTTGAACTAAGTACAACCCTGAAGGTGCCCTTCATACCCTGCTTTACAGAAAAAATGCTTTCTTGGGCACTTATGCATGTTTGGAAAGGGGATGCTTTTGAAAAGTGGACACTGTGACAGGCTGGATACACTGAGTCATGTATTAAGGAGGCTGAAATAAATATCGTTAACTCAACATGAAAATAACTAGAGCAGGGAAGGAGATTTGGCACTTGCTGTCACATAGTTTCTAAGCTAACCCACATTCATGCATCCTAACCAGCCACCTCTCAAACTGCTGGGACGGGACGAGGCAGGACGGCGAGCCTATGGCCGGCCTGCTGTTTGCTTTTTTCTCTTAAAACATAGTATGTTCACGCTACCTGGCTTTCGCTGCAGCGTTGGGGCACTGTCACAAATGAGTGGGCTTTCGGTTGCAGTGCAGGTGCTGAGACTCTGCAAGGTCCACCATCGCTGGCCCAAGCCTGTGCGGGGACATCTAGACACTGCCCACTGGATCGCACGAGTGGGAAACCAGTAGGTGCTCCAAGCCATAGGTAAATGCAATGTCATGATTCAAGACAAGACACAGGATTGGAATCCACCAAGACAGCAATCAGGAGGACAAATGGAGATGTTCTAAATAATCAGCACAGTCCAGAAATGCACCGTCCACCGCGCCATGTGCATGTTCCCCTGCAGGCCCCATGGGGGTGGGGCAGGCTGAGGCAGAGCAAGCAAGAGCATCCCCTGGATACGGAGCTTCTCAAGTTTCTCTTGACTAAAATAAGCTGACCCCACCCTCCACCCAATGTCACTGAAGCTAAAGCTGGCTCTACTGAATTTGCAGAACTGGGCAATATGTGTTCTCCTCGCTCCACACTGACACCGGTTTCTGTCACTCGCTGCTCGGCAGGCTTCCCGAGGATAGGAGCGGGTGGTCTTTCCTATTGCTGAAGCACCCCTGCATCCTAGACAGGGATGTTGGTCGTTAAGGAGCAAATGAATATGGTGCTGAAAGTTCCAACAGGCTCACTTATGAAGCCACCTGCTGTTTGGGGCCTCGTAAGCGAGCTTTCCTTAATAATTAATGAACATGAAAGTCAGTCAATCACTTGCCTCTTGATTAATAGTCAAGTCTCCTTGTCCAAGGAGCCACTTAATTCTATTAAAAATTAATAATTTTCAACAAAATAAATAGACACTGTAGTACATCAAAGATTATACTCTTTACAAGCAATTAAGTAATGCAGAAAGACTAAGAGTCTATTAGCTAAAAAAGAATTCTATGAACTTGCACTCTAGGTCACCATTCATCTGCTACTCATTTCTCTTCCAAATTTTTATGTAATCAGGAAAAAAGTAGTTCTGAAAATAGGTAAGTAACATAAACAGCTTGTCATATACCGTTGAACATTTGCAGGACGATGCAATGTATTTTTGTTAAAGATCGGAGATGTGCTAGTCCTTCTGGGAAGATCAATAAAAACTGAAAAGCTATATGTTCAATGTTGATCTTTTCCTTGAAAATTATGAACCATGCTATAGAACGTAGCTGGGTCAGAGCTAAATTAAATTATTGATCTACAATCATTTTCCTTGTTCTGTGTGACTATCTCCTAATTTTCCTAATATGCATTATTTTCTATACAGCAAATTGATTATTTTGTTCAGGCCCCGCATGTCTGCTGGCTGACAATTTTCTAAGATTAACTGTATTCTTGGTACCATTTTGATCCATAAATTGAATTCCTCTCACATAAACACCAAGGAATTCAACCTGAAATTTATAAACTGGTATAGCACGAGCTCAAAGAAAAAGAAGGTAATTTTCATCTTTTCTCCAAAGAAAAAATGAAATGCTATTTTTCTTAACATCACTCTACAAACTTTATGATGCTTGATGCACTTCATTGAGGAAACCACAACGTATTCAGCTGCCTTTTTAAAAGTGATTGTATAGCTAAGTAAGTGGATGCAGTCTTTTCAATTGTCATATCTAGAGCTTCTTTGAGACGACTAACTGCAAATTTTGTGAGTAGTTTTACCAATCGCTTTGGAGATTTCTTTAAATATGAAGGACTCTCATTCCCCACCAGCCCCCAAAGTGACAAAGGAATGTGTCTTGAATTAGGATTATCCCTCACCTACTGAAAAAAGAAAAGGCACAAATACTTCATAGAACATATAAAGCTCACAGGAGCACATTAATTCATGAGGAAGGAAGCTGACATAGAGTTTCTGGTAGGAATGATCTTTGATTTGTGGCTATATTTAGCCAGTAGCTTTTGCCTACTGAGAAAATATTTTCTCTTTAACGAAGCAGCATCAGATACAGAGGGCTCCTCATCCTCTCTAACGGACGTGCACTCACTTGGCCTGGTGTTCTAAAGAAGGCAGAAAGTATCCCTAATACGTGGCTGGAACATTTATATGAAAATACAGTCAGATGCAATTTCAGACACTGATGAGCTAAACATGTGAGCTTACAGCATGTCTGCCTCTCTCTGGTGGAGCAAAGGTTTAGTGCTTTTCACACATCTGTAGCTGCTAGAAGCTCCCAGCATGACGGGCATGTCCACAGCCCCACATGAACGCCACTGGCTGTCGCTGTGACAAGAGACTCCAGGTGCACAGCAGGCCTGAGGGACTGGATTTCTCTACAGGTCTGTGGCAAAGCTCACTGCCCTCTGCACTAGAAATCGATGTCATCCAACAAAAACTCCAGGAGAAAGTTAAATACCAGCAGCAAAAAAAATGTCTCTTGGGTAGCAGTCCCTCCCCGTTGTGTTTCTGCCAGGTGACAAGAAGCAATGAAGAAAACAGAGCAAGAAACGGCTGCAGGGGAAAAAAGCCAAAAAGATTGCAGAAATTCAGAGCTTGAAAGGGGCAAAGTTTCAAATAGGAAGACATTCACACCCTTTCCAGGCAGAAGCACAGAAGGCTGATGAAGGCTAGCAGGCTCTTTCCAAAGGCCCAGCTCCAGGTCGCTGACAACTGACGCAGGTCCTTCACCAACGCTCCCCAACCCAGCACCCCAACCTTGCTCTTCTCAGCACGTGTACAGCATGGAATTCGTCTCTTTGGAAGTGGATTTCGTTAAGAAAGCTCACAAAGCCAACATTTAAAATCAGAGTATCGAAAGAGTGGTTGACAACTGTTGCGCAGATGTCAGACAGCAGTATGTTCACCCCGTGCCTCTAGGTAGCCTTCATGCTCAACCCAATCCTAATCAGACTGCAATCTGATGTGTCAGGAATGGGTGAAGGAACCCTTTGTTAAATGTTAAAATGGCATCAGGGAAGGTGGGGCACTGAAGGGAACGACCATGCAGCATGCACCACCTACAGCTCCTAGCACCCACTGCCGTGACTGGGATGGCCGACGACTGAGCAGTGAGGCCCCAGACCCTTTAGGAGACCCATTCACCTTTAAAGACACCTGACTTCATAGATCCTCTTCCTGCATGTCCATCTAACCATCCATGGTTTGAACATGGAAAAGTATGTCTTTTGTTATAAGACACCTGGAACATTTTTCTCATTGCAAATTAAAGTATGCTCACAGTAACAACATATACAAGAGGGTAGGATAAAAATTATTATTTTTCTTCCACTCAGAATATTGTAAATGGAGAATCTTTCAATCTTTTTCTATGTCTACCCCTGAGGTTGAACACATAAGATTTCAATTTTGCAAATAAGAAAGTTTATTGTCCATAAATCACATGATTGGACCACATATATACGGAATTGATCACACTTTGACTTTTGCTGTTTTTCCTCTTTTTTGCATATCATAGTGCTTTATTAACAATTCATGTGTTCTTTGTCCATCCCTTTACTACAACAAAATTATTCCATTATTTCTTCTGGCATTTCACTAGCATAGGATTTATAATGTCAACATCATTAGAGAAGTCATGAGTCATATCTTCGTGTGACCAATACCCACTCAGTAACAGCCTTCCATGTCGTAAGTAGCAGTTCCATGACAAGAAGTCCTGCATGCTCCTCCTCACCATAATCTCTCAGGAAGATTGCCAGACACAGAGCAATTGCTTGTATGTAGTCCAAGGTTGCTTTCACCCAATGGCAGCCAGTGTCAAGTTACTGTGATAGCACCACAGAAGCCCTAGAAACTTTTCTCTCTTTTCCAGCGCCTGATGCATATGCTGCCATTAGTTACCCAAGCTCCAGACATCCATTCCACAACAGGACCAAGACGTCCCCTTTTATAAAATTTGCCAAATCCCTTCTATTTCAAATGCCATTTTATAAAATGCACTCAATCTCTTCTATTTCAGTTTATCACTGTGTTTTATCATTGATCAAAGATTCCATGTGATATTATTCCATTGTCATTAAAATGGTATTAAAAATACTATTAGAGAAAGGTAGCTCCATTATTGTCAACTATAGAAATTATTATAAGCTAAAACACAAAGAAGATCCAATAAGACAAAATGAGATCATTTATGCAAATCCATTTCTTCAGCAACATTGCACAATAATCTAAAATAACAGTATTTCCTTAAACATTTAATATAAAATTGATTATTAAATAAAAAACTGAACAGGATTTCATGTCTTGGGTATTTGATTTGAAACAGCTAAGAATTTTAAATTGGATTTCCTTTTTTGTCTCATGAGCAAGAGGAGGAACTTGCTTAAGAACACATTGTACTTTTCATTGAGAATCATACAGATCACATCTGAATTATTATAAATTATCCATTAATTAGATTTTCATGTACATGACTGTACCATATACTAGAAAACCACCCAAACACAAACTCTATGAGACAGTTTTACTGCTATTACTTTCAGAGCCATTTAAAAGATTTTCTATGGGATAAAGATTGGGTGATTTATCATGGTTTTATGCTCTTTTAATCTGCTCCATCTTTCCATTGTAAAATAAATATTGGTTTTAAAATAAATGGTTCTGCCCAGGTTTTGATGAGAAAAATTGCCCTGTAAATCACAAGCTCACATGTGCCAGACTCTAATGTCCAATGTTAACTAGCCCATTTTGAAGAAAAATAAGTCAATTTTATGGAACAAAAGTGAAGGAAGACAATTATGTAAGTATATTATCAATGTTTCAATGTAACTAATTTGAAATATAAGCTTTCCTTCCTCATGTATTTCCATACTCAAAATAACCATGAGTTGATATCAAGCTTGTTGGTCAACTTGCCTTTTCAAAAATGTGCTCTTTCTTCTAGTTTTTTATACTACAATATAAGTTAGATAATTAACAATAAATATAAGCATAATATCATATATTATATAACATTTTAACACTTTCCATGTATAAATGGCCAAATCAATTTAAGAGTCAATTCAGAGAATATTTTACAAAGTTCTAAGGAATCAACTGTATACATATTTTTTATAATAAGCAGTGGTTTAGATGTTCTGGAAATTATGAATAATTTGAGGAAGTGTTTCACACAGCTACTATGATACAGGCCAGGTTTATTGTGTTTTCCATTTTCAGTAGTTGTAGTTCATGATACATATGCATTGACCATGTGCAAAATTATAAGCTTTAGAATAGCTACATTAAAAATATAAAAAAGTGAAATTAATTGTAACATTTTATTTAACTCAATCTTATCATTTCAACACATAGTAAGTATACAAATATAGAGAAGGTTAACTGATTTTATACTAAGTCTTTGAGATTCTGTATTTTATGCTTACAGCATATCTTAATTCACATTTTGGTGTGATTTGGGCCACATTTCAAGGATGGAATAGTCACAGGTAGCTAGCAAGTCCTGTATTACATACCAAAATCCTAAAACCCTTACTCTCAACTTTTTCACCACCCACTTTCAGAACAGATCTATAGACAACATTTGCAGTACAACTGTCAAACCACTGCATTCTTCAGAACGCAACCCGCCCTTTTCTGTCTGATATTTTATAATTGAGACCTCCATTCTAGATAAAGACAATAATTAAGGAAATCAGCAAACTCATGACTGTGGCTAACTCTCTTGTTCCTTTCCACAAAGGACCTATGACTGCTGCAGGATGGCTTGAGGGATAATGGCTTGAGGGATAGTTTCTGCTCTCTCATGTCTAGGAGCAATCACTGTACAAAAATGAAGGCAGTTTACTTACTTTGATTCATGTTCTTCTATTTTCTCTACATACTATGATTTTAAGTATGTACATAAAGATACTAACAAAGACATATACGTTTGCACTCTAAAAAGATTTGTGTACTTCACAAGTTTAATTTATAGAAAGTCTACTTTATTCCATGAGAATCGCTAAAACTATATTACACATTTCCATTTTTCCATCCTATGATTCTATTATTTGGGTTCCTTCTTTTTTCTCTCCTTTCATTCTCATTTCTCTCTGCCCTTCCTTTCAAGATGAATAGGTTTATTATGGCTTGTATCTAGATGTGCTCCCAAAGTCTCATGAAGTCATAGGGTGCTTTTCAGAAGTGTTCAGATCTAGAGTGGGTGGTACTGAGATCAAGGGTGTGTGATTACTAAGTAAGTCCTCTCATTGGTTGGTCATAGTTCTGAGTAGGATTAAGGTTGTAAGTGCTATACCCACCTGAGAGCAGGTAGCCTGCTGTTGTGGTTTCTGTCTGGTTGTCCCCCAAAAGCCTCATGCAGTCATGGGGTGGGGACATCTAGAGATTGTGATTAACCAATGATCCACTGGGATTATAGGTGATCCAAGGCCAGGATTACAGGTCTTGTGTATTTCCCCCAGCCTGGAGCAGAGAGCCTGAATGTTATATAAGAGAGACAGACTCTCTCTGTTGCCATTGTTATTGTTTTGCCGCCATGAAAGGTTGTTCTCTGCCTTGAGCTATTCTGCGTTAGAGCCAGCTGAATATGGACTGAAACCCCCAGCAACTGTAAGCTAAATAAATCTTTCCTTCCTTCATTTTGGGTATTGGGTATTTGTTCCAGAAATGAGAGAAGAGTAACTAAGACACCTGCATACAATAGAAGGGACAGAAAGGAGGCTGGTGTGCTCTTACTTGCCTGCTGATCATGGGCTATTTCTCCTCTCTGGTACCTCTCTTCCTGGCTACCTGCTTCGGAGGCAGCTGACTCTGTACTGAAACTTCTACAAACTGTGAATCAATAAAACTTTACTTCTTTAACTTTTGCTGTCAGATATCTTGTCTCAGCAACAGAAAAATAACTAAGATAGAAGTTGGTACCAAAGAAGTATGGTTCATGGGTCTTTGAAACTGGCTTGTGGGAAGTTTTAAAATGTCCACAGATGCCAGCTGTAAGAGAAGCCCTGGAAAACTATCCAGTGCACTTGATGGGACATGCTTGTCAGAACTCAGAAGAAAAGAATGATGGTAGAAATGCTTCTAGTTAATATCAGGCTCATGAGGTTTCTGCTGGGAAGAAGGAAAACATTGGATGCTGGATTACAGAAGATGTGTGTTATAGCTTCGTAGAAAATTTGCATTTTACTCATGTTCAAAGACTGTCCAATACTGAGATAAAGAGTGGTGGACCAATTGATCTTCCAGAAGAAATTTCAAGACAGACTAATGTTGATGTGGTGGGATGACTATTTGAGGATTACAGGCAGATTTATGTTGAGAATCAAGAGCAAAGACCCCAGAAAAATGATTAAAATTGCTATGAATTTGGCCAGAAATCAAGCTGTGGTAAAGGACCAATATGCAAAGATGGAACAAAGGAAATATTTGGGCACTGAAAAGACTAGTAAGAAAAACCAAAGTACTTCAGAATGCAACAGGAGGGACAGCTGAAGAAAAAAATAAGAATCAGTAAGACTCCAGCCTTTACAGACTCAAAATTACAAAAGTGAAAGACTGCTTTGAGAAGAGAGTCCAACAGCACCATGTTTCAGAATGCTAATACTGTAGAAAACTTGTTCTTCAGTATTGGATTCAGAGTGATCAGCAATCCAGGTACTTGACCCTTACAGTCAAGAAAAGAGAAAGCCTGTCTACTGCTCCAGCTGGAAGCAGCCTTTGGCATTATCCATGTGGTGCTAGGTTTAGGAGCATGCAGAATGCAAGAGTTGTTGGGTCAGAAAGGGTTCTACCCATATTTTAGAAGAGAGGACATTGTGTGAACCTATGTGAAAACAAAGCAGTGGAGCCCTAGAAGTGTAGAGAAGCCTAGGATGTGGATTGTCTCAGGAAGACTTCAAGGAGGGAGCAATTATGTCCCAAAAGGAAAGCCAAGGGGGGCTACAACCACTGCAGGGCCATGAGGATGGAGCCACTAAAGGACAGAGTTCATGTCTTGCCGCAGATTGTCTGAGGCATAGACATGGAGCTATAGGACTTAATGTTTCCTGTACTGATTTTGTAGTTGCTTTGGTCCCACTTTATTCTGTCCCACTATTTGTTCCTTTTGGAATATAAAGGTTTGTCTTGTGCCAATGAATGCTGGAAATGTTTCACTTTCTTTTAATTTATACAGGATCTCACAGCTAAGAGTTTACCTTAAATCTCAGAGAAGACTTTGGACATGGGCTTTTCAACAGTGCTGAAACTGTTAGGACTTTGGCAACTCTTAGAGGTGACTGAATACTCTTTTTCACCAGTGGATGGCTATGAATCTTTGTGGGGGGAGCAGAGACAGAATGCTACAGCTTCTAACTAGATGCCTCCCTAATGTAGTCATAGTAGGTGCTTTTCAGAGGTGTCTTGCCCTAGAGTAGGTGTGCTGGGATCAAGGATGTATGGGTACACAATTGGTCCCCTGATTGCTATAGTTCTGGCATTAAGTGTGTGAGCACTGCACCTGTTCCACGGCAGGCAATCTGCATAAAATATAAGGGACAGAAGGAGGGCTGATATGCTTTAGCTTACTTGCCTGCTGAGGACTATTTCTCCTCTGGAGTCCTTCTGCCATGCCACCTACCTTGGAGTCGGTCAACTATGGGACCAAAACTTCTATGAACTGTAAGCCAAATAAACTTTTCTACCTTGAATTTTGAGTCAGACATTTCTGGCTTTATGAATCTTTCCTACAGTTCTTTGTATCCCATTTCATTTTCAAAGAATTTTGCCTAATTCTTTTATTCTATTCTATTTTTATCAGTACATGTTTGCAGTACATAATGTTTACATTTTTCATAGAGAATTGGTACATGTACATAATGTGTTTTAATTAATTTTTTGTCCCATTCCCCTCCTCCTCATCTCTTGCTCCTCTTCCCATTTGAGAATGACTGTATGTATTCTGCTATTCTCTTTATAAATTGGTGGCTAACTGGTTACCTAATTCATCATAATATTTATTTCTAGTATATAAGTTTATGAATCTTTAAATTTCTCACTATGTACACATACTTAACTGTATCACAAAAGAGTGGAAATATTTTCTGATTTCTGTGTCCACTTTTCTTTGACTCAAGAATAATTTAGAGGCATGATTTTGAGTTTCCAAACTACAGAGTTGTGATAGCTCTGTTTCTGAGCTCCTATTTTTTTGTTCCTCAAAAGGAAAAATAATGTAATAAATACTGTAGTTTATGATTATAAATGCATATTCTTCAATGGAACTCGAAGTGCTATATGTGTCTGTCTGACTAGGCTAATCAGTTTTGTTAAGTCCTTATCTTTTCTATTGTTTTTAGTGTATCCAATTCATTGGTGTTTTTAGAAAAACATTTGAAACTCTAATTATGTATGTTCTTCATACTTTGGGGGATTTTGTCCATTTTAATTTACATGTTTTGGAAGGAGGCAAATAAGTAATATAGATGCAAGACGAATAAATTTATTTGGTGAACTGTTCTTGTACTATTAAATAATAATTCTCCTTACCTGCAATAATACTTGTTTTAAAGTATATCTGACATCAATAGAGCCCCACAGCTGTCATTTAAATGGTTTTCTCACAGCGTGTTGTCGACCCATGTCTGTTGTTTCTTGTGCCTCCCAACCCTTTATCTTCAGCAGGGGCACCTCTTGTAGACAGCTCACAAAAACATGATGGCTCCCCCCGGAACTTAAGAATCTTTGCTTATTGACAGATAAGTTGAATCATTTTCATATCTGCTGTAATTATGAATAAGTTTAACATTAATTTCAGACATCAATAAACTATGCTCTTCCAAAAATTAGAGATGGTGGCCTCCTAATGCATCAAGTTATGCACACCGAGTGACAAGCACTGGTGCCGGAGCTTGCATGGGTTCATAATGCAGCTACCCTCCAAGTAGGCATGTTAGATGCATTAATAAGGTTAATTCTCTTAAAACTGCAAGACAGTAAATTCTTAAATGGGTAACACCAAGATGATCCCCCAAATGGTGGCGCCCCTCTACTCTACTTTTTGACTTATAATATGAAAATACGGAGGCACACTTAGCATCTACCTCTTATGACACACTTGCCTTTTGTCTCATTAATATTTTCATTGCCATCTGAAGCTGCACTCACGCTGTCTCTGTTTTCCACATTTCTTCTTCCAAAGAAAAATGGAAGAGAGTGGATGCAGCCCCTCATCCACTCTCACCTAGACAACTGCATGCTCATCTTTGCTTCTGCCTGCCTTAATCCCACTACTCCACCACTCCAATCCATACTGCAGGTAAATGAAGGCCCCATATATTAAGTTAAGAAGCTAGAAATTTGTTTTGCAGTGTTTCCCAAGCCAGGATCCAATACACAATCTCATCACTCCAAACATTATGAGAATTTTTCTTTATTTTTTGTGATGTAATTCCCATTAACATTCTGAAGAATCTAAATGATGACTTGATCATTGAGTCGTACTTTTCTGTGGCAGTGCGTGAGTGTGTTTTTCTTTCCATTAAACATGCTATTCTCAGTGTCACTGGTGCCAGACAAGCACACAAAGTGACAGCATTTAACTTTCAGTATGTCAGGAAGCAAATCTGGCTCTTAGGTTGACATGTCCTAACGCCCAAATTGTCCCACGTCTGCTACTGTGCCCTTCAGTGGAGATAATTTGGGATTGAAAGATAGGATCATGGGATAAGGCTTTAATTTATTAAGTTGTTTAATTAATGAGGACTTTGATATGACATCATAAAAACTCATAGTCTGGTAAAGTAATAGTCTATTTTAATTGTTAAGGGCTAATGAGAAAAGAACAAATGAAGAATTAATATGTAAATTATGTGTTTATATTAAGCGATATTATGGAACATTATACAGAAGAAGATTTTCCAATGTTTCAAATACATAAAAGTGGTGAAAGAGTTGTCTCATCCTAATCGTATGCCAGATTAAATACCCTTGCCATTGTAGTCAACACACTTTGTTTTTCATGATTCACTAATAAAAGTGTGGTACATGTTGAAATAATAAGTACTAAGTACAAAACACTGATCTAGGCGCCAAAGGTTAGAGAAAGAAAAGAGACAGACTAAAGTCTTACCCCTGTGGAAGTTAAATGGGAATAAGAAACAGATTAACATGAGTTTATAGAATGGCCCCAGGGCAGAAAATCCTGGGCAGAAAACTGAAACAGGATAAGGAGATAAAGACTGACATCGGAGGAGGACAGCCATGGCAGGGGGCACGGAAAAGACAGTGTTTCCCAGCTGATGACCTGGAGGCAAAATTCTCAGTGCAACAGGACACAAAGACAGGTCTAGGGAAAACACCTAGGGACAGATCAAGGGCGAATATAGTTTCAAGGGAGGAGCAAGCTTGACATATTTGAAGAACAGCTAGAAAGCCAGTGTAACAGACTCTGGGAAGGAAGGAGAAGGATGTGAGGTACAGCAGGAAGTTCAGGGCCAGATCTCAAGAGGCCCAGACTCTGTGGTGAGACTCAGTTCATTTCTGGGGATTCTGGGAGCTCCCACAGCTTTCTACGGTTTGTGCAGAGAACTAGAAAGGGAGACGAAAATCTTAGGCACTGACATGGGTGGATGTCACTCACTGTAGGAACCAAAGTGGATTCTTTCTATTCCCCTAGTGAAATGCAAGTGAAAGTAGTAGCTATGTAGAAGAACTGAGGGTGAGGGGTTCAAAGTTAAGGTAAAAGTGAGGACACAGAGCTGGTGAGATAGCTCAATGGACTAAGCACCTGCTTAGGCAAGTGGAGGGGCTGGGGTTCGATCTCCAGCACCACACGCTGCTCCGGCCCCACCCCCAGACATGTTGAGCCAGTGACAGAGTCCAAGCTTGGCAACGCATGCCTGTAATCACAGTGCTGGGGAGGCTGAAAACAGAAGGATCGCTATGAGTTAGAGCTGCATAGTGAGACCCTGTACCAAATACAACAAAGAAAAAAACAAGAGAAGACAACAACATATCTGTGGCAAAGAACAGAACTACGAGGTGAATGACACAGGGCTGCTACACGGAGCAGAGCATCTACACAAAACCCAAGGAGCTAGCCAGGCAGCTACATGGATCTATGTTCTTTTCCATCTATCTTCACTGGGATCCACAGCAGTCAGACAACTGAGAGGGCATCAGAGCTTTGCCAGAAGAGAATGACAGAAAGAGGACAGCAAACAAGTTGAATGTGAGTGCAAAGAGAGTCCAAACACAGCATCTAAGAATAAGTAGGGAGGAAGTACAGGCATGGGCAGGATGGTGGACAGCACAGAAAAGCACGAGAGTCCACTGACGGAAACGCCAAGGGATCAAAGGGCTGCTGTTAGAGAAGCGTTGCGAATGTCCTGTGAGGCAGCTTTCCCGGAAAGCCAGGAAGTGGTGAGCCGAGAAAGGGGTGTTTTGAAATACATTTTGAAGATTAAAAGTAAAAAAGGTTTCCTAACAAAGGCAATGTTGATATTTGGAAGCAACAGCTCCCCACTGTCCAGTTTCACATGCCGAATGACATTTCGCATCCTTAGTGCCTGGCTGCTAAATGCCAGTGGCACTTCTTACATTTGCAAATGCTCCCTAGGAGAATGGTCCTTGCTAGATGGCAACACGATAGTTCCGGGTATCACAATGAGGTAAAAAGAGATTCGCAAAGAAGAAACTCAAGGCACCTAGAGGCGCACAGTGCACGGTCTCTATAGAGGTTTACGCCAAGACTGGCGACAGGAGGGAGATGAACACACAGACAGTGAGCCAGAAGAGAAAAGACCACGTCGGCCGCAGGAGAGTTTGATGTCCAGGAATTTAAAGATAGTTCTGTGAATAGAAAGAAAAGAAGCTCAGACGGGAGACACAGTGACAGTGAAAAATCTTACCATAACTACTGTCAGGCAACAAGGACAAGGCAGCCGTCCGAGGAAAGGGTGAGCGAGGCTCGTTGGAGGTAGCCAAGAGTATCAAGGTGTGCTGCTCTACAGAGCATTCTGTGATGAAGGACATGTGCCAGTACACGGCCCACGAGAGAGCCAACGCCACACGCGCCCCCTGGGCCTGTGGCCCAAGTGCAGCGTGCCTGAGGAGCTAGGCTTCTCACTCCGTTCAATGTCCATTAATTAAATGTGAAAAGTCAAAAGTGGCTAGTGTTTACCAAATTGAAAAGTGAAAAGCATGAGAGGAGAAGAAACTGTGTGGACAGGAGTTGAAGACGCAGGAAAGTCTCACTTTCTGAGTCCTGAGGAGGAGGGCAAAAGGCAGGTATGGGTCTAGATGATCTCGTAGGTCTGTCGCTGGAGAATGGGAAAAGCCACTCAGTAACATCTGCGTTTTCAATTAGCAGCACTCAAAAAATTGATTTTAATTTATTTCGGCCTCCTACCAGACCAAATTCTATGTCAAATTGTTATGAGAGATAACTTTTAAAAAACTTTCAAAGGTCTAAAATATCTGGGCCGGGGAGATAGCTCAGTGGAATAAGTGCTTGCCTGGCAAGCGCAAGGTCCTGAGTTCAATCCCTGGTACCACCAAAAAATAAAGATGGGAGGGAGGGAGGGAGGGAGGGAGGGAGGGAGGGAGGGAGGGAGAGAGAGAAAGAAAGAAAGAAAGAAAGAAAGAAAGAAAGAAAGAAAGATGAAATGCCACTATGTTAGAATTACTCCTTTTTATAAGAAGCAAGTGATAGTTCATGTGATTTTCATTGTATTTAGGGGTATTTTGTATTTTTTTTACTTTTTAAAGTGAATAAAAATAGTTTTATTATTTTATTTTTATATAGTTTTTATTCATTTTAATGAGAAAAAAGATAAAATAGCAATGAAATTATTTCAAAACAGGTTACTATGACAGTTACAATAAGTAACACATTACATATTGTTGTCTTCATGTTAGTTATTCAGAAGGCAAGATACAGACATGATATCATTTTTTAAAAATTTTTACAGTTTCTAATATTAGGAGAAAATACCATACCATGTCTTATATGTAGATTGTAAGTCAAAGAAGCAGTATAAATCATAAAACAAAAATTAAAATTAAACAATATTTAGAAAATTAATTAAATATTAATTTAACCAAAATTATTTCAAAATAGTATTCAAAAATTAAAATTAAATTGTACACCCAACTAAGAAGCCATAATGTAGTGTGTCATATGTATGTGTCTGTGATCAATTCAGGGTATTCACACAGTATTTGATTGGATAAATATACACAAAAATATCAACTAAGAAAAAGTTTTCATGATAGTAAAGAATTACTAAGAAGAAGACAGAACAAAAAATACCAGCATGGCAAATATATGACCAGGACTTCTAACAGTTTGGGGATAGGATATCGCACAAAGTTCTAGTATGTGGTGGACGTGGTCAGTGTCCATGATGCTTACTGGTGGCCAGGAGTCACTTGTGGGGCTGAGCTACTGCTACTTTCTTGATACTCACCCTGTAGACCCAGACAGAATCATGACCCACAGGGTGCAAGAGAAGTCCCTTTGTAGAGTGTGCTGATGCAAATATTTTGCTGCTGTATGCAAAAGAATAATTTAAAGACTGCTGTTGTGTACCTCTTTTTCTCCTGTGTTTAGTTGTTTGCCCTATTTGGTGGGTTCATTCCTTTCTCATTCATGGAGTTGTGGTCATTTTGATCCCTCTCAAGAATATCTTTCAGTAGTCTGTGCAGGGTTGGCTTTGTCATCATGAAATTCTTTAGTTGCATTTTGTCATGAAATTATTCCATTTCTTAAAAGAAAGTTTTGCAGGGTATTTCAATCTGGGCTGAATTTATTTTCTTGGAGGATTTGAAGTACCTTGCTCCATGATCTTCTTGACTTGATAGTTTGTGAAGAGAAATCTGTCACTGTTCTGATAAGCTTTTCTTTAAATGTAATCTATTTGCTCTAGCGGCTTTCACTATACTGTTCCCATGCTGAACTTCCGGGATCTTGATTATTATATGTCTGGGTGTGGTTTTAATTAGGTTGATGTTATTTGGAGTTCTATTTGCTTCAGTTACCTTAATGTCAGATAGTTTACCCATATTTGGGAAGTTTTCTGCTATTATTTCTGTCCATATTCTTTTTACATCATTTGTATTGACCCCTTTTTTCTCATTGATGCCTATTAGTCTTATGCTGTTCATCTTCGCATCATCTTGCAGATGTTGAATTATTTTTTCTTGCATCTTCATTGTTTTTAAGCAATCTTTTCTTATCTTTTCACTAGCTGCAATGGTGCCTTCAAGATCTGAACGTCTATTTTCACTTTCATTCAAATAGTTTTTCCTGCTTGTGATTAAAGTTTTAACTTCCTGTATAGCACTTTGAATCTGCTTCATGCATTCTATTTTTTCCCATACTGGTCATTCAAGGATTCCATCATTTTTCTCTTCTCCTCTATTTTTTATCAGTTTCTTCTTTAGAAGCACTTAGCATTTCTTTCCTTGCAGTTATCATTTCTTTTTTTTAACTTCAGAAATTAAAATTAAATTGTGAATCTAACTAAGAAGCCAGAATGTAGTGTATCATATGTACGAATCTGTGATCAATTCAGAGTATTCACATAGTATTTGAGTAGGTTAATATACACAAAAATATCAACTAAGAGGGGGCAAGGAGATGGCTCAATAGAATAACTGCTTTCCTAGCAAGCGCAAGGGCCTGAGTTTAATCCCCAGTTCAGCTAAAAAGAAAAAAAAATCAACTAAGAAAAACTTTTCATGATAGTAAAAAATTACTAAGAATAAAACATAACAAAAATACTGGAATGACAAATATATGACCAGGACTTCTAACAGTTTGGGGGTAGGATATTGCACAAAGTTCTATTATATGGTGGACATGGACACCGTCCACTATTCCTCTATACATTTCTGCAGTTTTCTTTACTTCTGACACTATTAATTCAGAGATTTCAGGTGTGTGTTTTCCGATTTCTTCTATGCAACTTTCTCCTGCCTTTGTTCTGGGTGGACTCAGGGCATGAGAATGCATTTTGCTCCTTCTATTTGTCGTTTCGTACAGCAATGTCCTCTGACCTCTGGTGTAGAGCTTTGGTAGAGTAGTTACCTTAGCACCACATCTGGGTCTACCACGTTCACACTCATCCAGGTGGTGTGGCCTGGGTCTGGCTGCTGTGCTCCACTTCTTCCTGCTGCAGCCCTTGGAAGTGAACCTGCTGTGCC